>JAECUM010028814.1:0-31836 GCA_016617855.1 Megalonaias nervosa | reverse complement strand
TCAATCAGTCTCATATTATCTTTACTGTCAATGACAATCACCCTCAAATGACCTTTTCTGTCAATGACAGTCACCCTTAAATGACCTTTTCTGTCAATGACAATCACTATCAAACGACCTTTGTTGTCAATGACAATCACTCTCAAATGACCTTTACTGTCAATGACAGTCACCCTTAAATGACCTTTTCTGTCAATGACAATCACTCTCAAATGACCTTTACTGCACTATGCAATGAAACATTTAGACAAATGTTTTATGTGTCCATGCCGCTGCATGTCCTAAAATACTCCCCCATCCTAAGGCATAAATTTCTAAGTTTTAACTTCATAATGCTTTTTAGACTTCAAACTACACAATAACTATTGGTGTATTGTTTGTAATATCTTGTCTAATTTTAAAATGGTATCAATTCTTAACTAAGTCTGAATTAATTACAAAATCATATAGTTTACAAGCATTAAAAGTTAATTTTCTAGTATGTCTGAATAAGTTACAAAATTGCACAGTTTACAACTATTATGTTCACACTGAAGACATTCATATTTGCGCCTATTCGACATATAACAAAAGCGTTTAAACATGCTACCAATATCTACACCATAACTGTTATTGGACAACACACTCTGAAGGTCATGTACAACATGAAAAATGTATTGGTGACAAACTGCAACCTAGACGTGCCCCAAAATGTGTTGGTAACACAAATCAACTTTGACATACACGAACATTTATCCGTCAGAGATTGTCTGGTCCTAACACAAGCTATAATATCCATATATACTGTTATATACGTATTTAAAATTTTACTACTCATTATACGCCACAAGAATTTCTCCATTTATTGTATAAAATGTCTTCTCGAAGTCTTCGGACGTGCAATATAATGTACCATTGTTACAGCAAAGATATTTCCCTCTGAGTGTTTAAATAAATAAGATACATCTACAATGCTTTCTACCATTGCTACAGCAAAAATATTTCCTATCAGTGTTTAAGCAGCAGTAGAGCTGAACAGACCACTTGGCTGAAACCTTATTTATAAAAAATAAAGGCTCCTACAAGGGCTGAAAAAAAAGGTCAATAACATAAACCGAACCTCCTAACTTTTATTATTACCATATAGTTTGAAAAACGGATAATAAATCGTTTGGGTTAGCTCATTTCCGTTACTTTTTGTTGACGTATTTTTTTTCAGATTTTTATGCGATTTCGTTTACTCGCGGGTTACTCAATTTTTGTCGTTCAGCTCTACTGCTGCTATGAATTAAACAGCCATTATAGATATTATCAATAATGAGTATTGGAGAACCACACTCAGCTAAATTATCTCGAGAGCGACTAGAGGCAATTAAAAAATATCTACCTGTTCGTGATTCTGTTAAGCAACAATTACAATCGCGTCAGGAGTCTCAGGTGGAATTTACAGAAGGTACAGAAAAATTATTTAAACCGATTGTCGAACCAACGAAGAAAATTGTTACAGCAACTGAGGCAACACAACGAGCTCTTGAAACATTACCTGCTGATATTGCTGGTCGTATTCAAGCTGCTCAACCACCACCACAACCACCACCACAAGCAGCTCAACCACAACCACCAAGAACCAGAATTAAGATAATAGATAAATTTACGCCTGAAGGTATTCCTGCTATCAGGGATCCAAACCAATTATTTGATATTGCCGCGTTTGGATATTATGAAAGAAAAAAATATGTAAAACCAGAATATATTAAATCATTAAGCTCTGCCAATTGGATCAAAGATATATATCGTATTTCTACTGGTATTCCAGAAATCAGATCTAATAAAGATATTATAGATTTTAACAGATTTGATGAGGATATACATAAATATATAAAAGAAACTGAACAAAGCAAATTATTATTGCAACAATCACAATTTGAATTATCACCAGTATCATCACCACATCTTAAACTACCATCACTACAAAAACCACTACCACGACTGCAACCACTACTACAACAACACAAGATGCTACATCGATATCAGGAGCTACAACGACAACAAGAACAAGAACGACAAGAAACAATAAAACGATTACGAAAACAACAAAAAACACCAAAAGAAGAATTTGCAACATTACCACCATCACCACAAATTAAATTACCACGATCACAACAACTACAACCAGTTCAAACAACAGGTGAGGAGGAAGAAGAAGTATTTTATGATACTCCTGGCGCAACTGGAAGTGGTTTAGGAAGTGGTCTTATTACCTGCCCCAATAACGTTCTTGCTGATGTCGATCGACTAGAAATTCTCATTGGAGGAAAACGAGCTGGTAATAATTCTCCAGAAATCATTAATGAAGTAGCTGATATTTGCAAACGATTATTTACAGGCGGTATTATGGATATTAATGTATATCGGTCTCTCATTAATGAAATCGCCGATGATTATCATAGTGATTGAGTATGTAATTAGTGATAAAATCACTTAATAATAAAATGATTATACACAATACTCGTGGACCTACCATGGTCAGGGTAATAAACTCTCGATTACCGGTATACAAAACGATCTACGGAGATGGATTAGGTGATGTTATTCAGGGTCTGTTTAGAAGGATAGCCCCAAAAGCAATACCGATTGCAAAGCAGCTGGGAATAAAAGCTATTGATGTTGTTCGTGAAAAAGGTATAGGCGCTGTTGGTAATCTTGCTAGCAAAGCATTCTCAGCAATTAAAGATAGACTATCACGATTAATACGCAGACCACAAGCGACCCGACCTCAACCTGTGAAATTGGCTAGTACTGAAGTGATGCCTGCAAATGTCAGTAAAATAATAAATCAGGCAGCTAATCAAAAACTAGCGGAGTTAGCTGATATCCCGATGTCGGAAAAGGAAAAAAATATAACCGCTAGTCTGATAGCAGGAAGTGGTCTTCGAGTTAGACGAAGACGATAATAATAAAGATGTTTAAGCGCGTATCTGACCCCGCGTTTGACATGGATGCACCAGTTCTCAAAGATGAGTCTGTGCG
Source organism: Megalonaias nervosa (assembly GCA_016617855.1). NCBI lineage: Eukaryota > Metazoa > Mollusca > Bivalvia > Unionida > Unionidae > Megalonaias > Megalonaias nervosa. Next base: position 28,827 of record JAECUM010028814.1, on the reverse strand, counting down.
CGATTATCAGTATTATTCTTATGACGCACGAATTCCAGATCAGCGTGGACGAATTGAACTACAGGTTCAAGATACAAGTAGATATTTCTTACCCGCTGAAGCATTTATCGAAGTTGAAGGTGAAATTATAAAGACAGATAATACCGAGTACGCCGCTGAGGTTAGAACTGGTTTTGTTAATAATGGTATTATGGCGTTATTTGATAGCGCTACGTACATGATTGACGGAAAAAATATTGAATCAATTCAGAAAGACGTCGACGTTGCCACGACGATATTGGGTCTTGCAAGATACAGCGACGATTACTCAAGATCAGCTGGACCATCAATGATGTTCTCAAAAGATACTTCTGACCACCCTGACAGTAGACAACACAATTTAGTACAAACACCACAGAATACTGCAGTCGATCCACAACCAGCTGGAATGATAGCCCGGCCTGCTGCTGCATTTCCGTTATTGCACAGTGTTAATCCAGAATTCAACTTAGGATTTACAGCACGTCGAGCAATGTTAAAGGGTAATAGGAAATCATTTTCTTGTGTGATTCCACTGTCACACATCTTTGGATTCTGTAGAAATGTTAGAAAAGTTATTTTTGGAGCTAAACACACAGTTGTACTTGTGCGAAAAAGCGATGATAATGATGCAATGTGGCACGTTGAAGGAGCTAATGATGCTGCAACTGCGGCACTTCATGGTAAAGTAATACTGACCAAACTTTCCCTGTGGATGCCAGTGATGACTCCAACAATATCTGAAGAAGATCGGTTACTATCTTTTATGAGTCAAGGTGGTAAATCAACGTTATCGTGGTTAACGATGACCACAGATGCTATCCAGAGTAATATTAACGGTTTATTTACATGGCAGATAGCATCACTGCAGGGTGTTTCTGCACCGCGACATATATTTATTGCGCTTCAAAATACTGCATGAGTAAATAATCAAACACAAAATATAATGATATTTGACAAACTCGGTGTTTCTGAGGTTTCATTAAGGACAAATGGACATTAAGAACCATCCGAGGATATTTTGTTAAATTTCGATCAAAATCATGTAGCACGTGCATATCATCGATTAATGTCGTTCATGGGACGCGATCAAAATGTTGATACTGGTTTACAAATATCGCAGCTAGATTTTACATCGCTGTATCCGATTTATTACTTTTCACTAGAACATTTAGATTTAACCAGACAATCTGTTGTAGATATTCATTTTCGAGCTCGTGTGATTCGAGGAGTTATTGCAAATTACAGAGCAATAGCCGTTATACTCAGCGATAAATCGATGTTACTCGAAGGTGTTGGTGGACGAATGAGAGTTATTGATGCCCCAGTAGAAAACATGTAATTAGATCGTTCATAATATTAATAATGTTATATCATCACGTTAGTGTGAGTCTGACTCCTGGTCAGATTAAAAACCTCCAATCAGCATCAAAAAATAACTATGGAATAAAAATATCGCTAAAGCGAGAACAGATGACCGGTGCAAATAAACTATCGTTGACCGAGCGTCAGTTTAAAAACTTCAATGATGCTAAAAATTCAAATAAAGGCGTCAAACTTAATCTTTCTGCGGGCGCCATCAAAGATATTGCTAAAACGGGTGGTATATTTCCGCTTCTCGCAGCTATACCAGCATTAATAACAGCTGCAGCCCCAGCTGTTGCAAAAGCAGCTGCGCTAGGTGCTGTTGGAACTGCTGCTGGAATGGCGTTAAAGAAAGCAACCGGACAAGGAATCAAAAAAAAAGGGAAGAGGTTTAAGATTACCAGGGACCCCACATTCATGGTACGGAAAGGGTCTAAGATTACCAGGGACAGTTTACTAATAACACCCATGTCCAATTTTGATTTACTTAATGCTGCTAAGCAATTAAAAATAAAAAATTTCAGAGGTGTTTTTATGCGCGATCAATTACCAAAAAAAACCAAACAATATTGAAACCGGTATCATTAATCTCGATAAAAACTCTGGCCCAGGCACGCACTGGGTAGGATATGCAATTGATCCACGTGGAATTATTTATTTTGATTCGTATGGATTAGCACCACCAAAAGAATTTCTTCATTACGTTAGCAATAATACTGCTCCAATCTGGTATTCAACTCTACCAACACAAAAAATAACTGATCCTCCAATATGCGGTCGTGAAACACTCGCTGTGCTTGATGCTATATCAAAATCAACAGCACCGCCTCATAAAGTCGTGCACGCGTTCACTACACTACGTCATAACACTTAAACTGATATCAGTAAATATAATGGAAGATATTTATGGAAGATCTACTCGCAAAGATAAGGAGAAGTTCGATTTATCTAAATATGCAACCCTTGATCAGCTCAGAAATGAAATCGATGATTTATTAAATATCACAAGTGTGGATCAAAATGAAGTCGTCGTTTTTCAGGACAAACAAGGACGATTAAAAACGAGTAACATACAACTACTAGATGTACTTGTACGAATTCCCAACGTGGTTGTTAATAATATCGTTACTTTCACTGATCAAGGTAAAATACAGGATTCCGGTAAATCAGTTAACGACTATGTTAAGAAAACTGGTGATGTATTTACCGGTGACATTATTATGTCAGGAAGAAAAATTACATATCTTGGAGATCCAATCGCAAATACAGACGCAGCAACAAAAAAAATACGTCGATGATCAAGAATTCAAGTATGTGTCAGTGCGCGGTGGTATAATGCGTGCATTTCTCGACATGAATAATAATGGTATTAATAATCTCAGAACACCAGAAACAGATTTCGACGCCGCAACTAAAAAATACGTCGATGATAAGGAAATTCCAATAACGACTTAGTTAACGACAATTAATGATGGAATTGCTGCATTTAGAGCTGAATATTTTACTCATGTGCAAACATTTCTAAATTTTCGTAGAAATGTAAACAGAAATATTAACGAATTTTTTGGAACTCCACCAACTGTTATTATTAATCTCGCTGACATTAACATGAAAATCAACGGTATTGTTAGTGGAATTCCTAATATCATTGAAAAAACGAATCTAGTAACAAAGTTACTTGCTGGAATGCCTCACAAGCAGATCTTCAACGTAGTATACACAGTAGCATCAGGATTAGGAGTATGGACACCGCAGGATAATAATCTCAAGCACACCGCAGAAATTACTGGCGTATACAGGCTGTCTATATTTAGCATAGCAAAATTCAGTATATTTACTACATTTCCATGGCGTCATTCAACCGATACTTTTTCTGGAGTTGTATCCGTCATAATAAATAAAGATGCGGAAGAAACATTTCTGCTGGAGGCATCTGACAAAAATTTAACCAGAGCGTTATACTGGTGGTGCTTGGAATTTGTATGTGAAACTCCTCAATTAGTTACCTAGATAAGTATAATGAATCAAGAGTCATTTATCGACGTTCAACGTCACAGATACGCTCAAGTATGTGAGTGTCAAACTAAACTAAAAAATATCATCGACGATTGCACGATAAAGGTAAAAAAATATCGTCGTCGTATGGTTGTTATTGATATAATGGTATACTCGGTTTCTGCTGTTATTGCTGGAACTGGATTATTACTATCAACAATAACGATGACAGCGCCTGCAGTTGTAACAATTATAGTTTCAACGGCAACAACATGCGCAGGTATTTTCAGTATTATCGCTAAGAAAATATCTACGTGTACAAATAATAAACTAAACGAGTGCATAATGAAATTGCACACAGCAACAGCCGCATACACTAAATTATGCTCGTATATTTCAGCGTATCTCGGTGATGGTAAAATATCCAATGAGGAGTTCGTAACGATAATGAAAACCTACGATGAAGCATTCATAATCGCTAGTGATAATAACGGAAAGATGGAGAATTAAATAATAACGATAATAATAATGTCAGAGTCGCGCGAATTACTTCAGCAGATCGTGGCTAATACAACGCCGTCAAAAACTACTATGATATCATTAAGTTCAACCAATCCTGAATTTAGCGTTAATTTTCCGACTGCTATTCCAGCAAAGGAAATAGCATTAGCGCAATTACGAGTTTATTATAGTTGGCCTAATATTAGATCAAAACCGTTTGGTGGACAACAACCAAATAATTCACTGGTATTTGCGAATAAAAATAAACCAGATGGAACACCTGACTGGCAGGTTGTTGGAATTTCAACGGGCAGTTATCAAATAGAACAGATTAATGATGAATTTCAACGCAGAATTAAATCTATCACAGGAAAAGAATCTAAAATAGCAATCACTGTTTATGAACCAACATTATCAGCGGCGATTGAAATAAATTCTCCTGATTACCTCGTAGATATTTATCAGAGTTCAATTAGATCAGTGTTAGGATGGCCTGAAGTCGCACCTATTTATAATGGAGTTTCAGAACCAACTAAAGATGAGTTTAAAACGAGTGAAGAAAAATTTATTAAAAATCCAGAATATCGAGAAAAATATCCATGGAATCGTATAACATTTCAATTTGATTCAAACAACGATATATATTACTTTACCGATTTTGACGGTAAAAGAATTCCCAAGATAAATAGAACAGCATTTGCTATTATCCTGGCACCAGGGGAGGTGAGAGGGGTTCGAGATATTATTGATGAAAAATTTTTTAAAGAATTTTTAAATACTCTTAAACCTGAATACGATAAAACGTTTAATGATTTAAGAAATTTACATAATGTCAAGCAGCAAATAAATGAGTCAATAAAACACTTAAATGGGATCTTATTCGATTTATACATTGCCAATCGAAGTATTATAAACATTGCGACTAAACTCGATGGAAATTTTTTAACAAGTCCAGCATTGAGGCAATTATTTCTTAATCGTTATAAAATAACAGAAAAAGATTTACAAACATTTGTTATACCAGATTTAAATAACGCTGAAATGAAGAAATCATTAAATGATCTTATTGAAGAATATTATCCGGGAGTAATTGAATCGTGGAGAAAAATAGCCCCACCACCGGTTATACTAAAACAATAACAATCCCTTTGGTGCCGGACGTCATATATCACCAGGAATTGTAAATATAACAACAACAATTGCAGTTAATCTGGTATGCGATGTTATTGAAGGTAGCTATCAGGTAGATCTTTCTAAATCTAGCCAGGCCCAGCAAGGGTACATATTATTCAGTTTTAGCCCGTTGGTCCCTCCCGGTTCGTTAATTGTATCAGAGCCAATTAATCCCGTGTACCTGCGAGTTCACAATCCGTTATTATCAAGAATACACTTTAAACTTACAGACCAAAATAATAGAATTCTGGACACGAGAAACGAAGTACTAAATATAAACCTGTATGTGAAATCATAATGCGTTTTATTATAACAAAAAAAAAATATCCGGATGTCTATAATAATATTCTTTGTTTACATAAAATCCGTGCATAATCGAAATCTATTATTTAGAAGACTGTGGCTGCATATTGATTATTCCATATAACGGCTGCGCGTAAAGTTATTTTAAGAACATCCGCTATATGACTAAATCAATATCCGCTGTTACGGCTTACGCATAGACTCAATGTTATACAGAATTATATATATTTTTTGGAAACTAGAAATATAAAATTCCATTTTACACAGAAAACTGTGAGGTCCCTACGACACGATATATATCGTTTTTTGTTAATTATTTAGTGATCTATCTGTTTTCTGTAAGCATCGCTGAGTGAAGCAGCAGCGCAAATATTTTATATATACTTAAATTTAACTGTATTATTGATAAGAGAACGATGGCAGAAATGGTAAGACGGTTGGACGTAGATCGAAGCTCTACAGACTCTCGCGTGTTCGAGTCTCCAAAAATGCTAAAGATATTATCTTGCATTTGGCGACTGATGCTATTTAATTGGGGAAACCCGGAGCATTTCCTCGAAATCCACAACAGACAAAATACACTCTCCTATCATACACCCTTGAGGGGTGTACCTTTTACACTCCCTAGGTTTTGTATTTGGGGAGAGTGTACAAAATCTGTTGGACGTAGACAAGATTCCCTCGTCATCACCATTTGTATATATTTCATGTTCATAGAATCATATGTTATCATTGTATATAACCATTATCATCATTGTATATAACCATATAATCACCTTCATTGTATATAACCATTATCTTCATTGTATATAACCATATAATCACCTTCATTATATATAACCATTATCATCATTGTATATAATCACCTTCATTGTATATAACCATATAATCACCTTCATTGTATATAACCATTATCATCATTGTATATAACCATATATCACCTTCATTGTATATAACCATTATCTTCATTGTATATAACCATATAATCACCTTCATTGTATATAACCATTATCTTCATTGTATATAACCATATAATCACCTTCATTGTATATAACCATTATCTTCATTGTATATAACCATATATCACACACAAAACAGCTCCCTGACAAAAAAAAAAGTCATTGGGAGCTAATATTTTTTTTATATTAAATATATAAATATATATATATATATATATATTGAACCAAGAAAACATTAATGATATTATTTCTGCTATTAAAAAACTAAAACATAACGGAATAAAAATATCTGATAATCTCGACCCTCAGAAAATTATGTGCGATTTTGAATTACTGCAACAGAGAAAATTGATAATAAATATACACTACCTTCAAACTACAGATTTATAAAATTAATTTATCAATCTATGCTTGAATTACTAGCTATGGTAAACGACAATCAAGTAAAGCTATTTGCACCTCTTGCACGTTCGATCGAAAATATTAAATCCGAACTGTCTCACGAGTACGAAAGAAAAAAGATCGTGGACAATCGTGTAATGCAATTAAGAAAGATTATGCTATCTGATTCTGTCAAAAATGATAATGACGCTGAGAGCAGCGACGGTGAAGGTGGACCCTTGACTGTAATTATGGCTAAACAAAATACTTGGGAAAATTGACAGTAGAACTATCTGTTTCTCGTTAGGAATAGAGAGTTAGATATATTCAAATACTATCCGCTGATCATATTTTATTGAATATGCAGATCTGTATATTTTATTTGCAACATCACGTACCGATCGTGAATTTATGCTAAAATGCTTTGCAGCGGCATACATTGATGGGAAAGTCATTTCTTGGTCTGTTTCTGTATTTATGGATTTAATAGCTCTCTTTACGAATACTTTGCACCTTCCAGTATTTCCACATGCAGAATTCTGACTAGGTGTAATAGCCTGCAGGTTAGATAACCGATTATTCTGGGGATTTCCATCAATATGATCAACTACAAGTCCATCTTTGATCAATCCAAAATGACATTCAAATACGAATCTACTTGATAAGTATTTTTTTTCCTTTAGCAACATTAAATCTAAAATAACCTTTAATTTCAACATTACCTACTGGTTTTTTCAATCTGCAGTTCCTGATTACACCATCTCGGGATGATTCATAATTCGTATATACTGGATGTTTCACAAATTCGTTTTGCTCCATTATATATATAATATTATTTGTCTAAATCATTGTTTTGAAATCTAACCAGATAATCTTCTTCGGTCTTTATAGGAGAGTCAGTGTTATTTTTTTTTTTGTCATAATATCGTTTTAGTTCTCTATATTTTTTTCCGCCACATTTTAGACACAATTGAGTTTTTCCTCTTACTCCAACACCACACTGATTACACGGTATTGGTCCTGTACTTCCATTTTTGATACTTTGTGCAGGATTTCCGCAATATTTGTTCACACACGATTTATTACAAGTAGAAGTATATCCAATTTTGAGCCAAGCACATTTGTTTTTTGTTTCAAGCATTATATATATACTAAAAGATTAATGTTCAATTAAATATATATTTGCTCTAATTATAATATGGAAGAATTATCCGCGATTGAACCCTACGCAACCAGATTCGATCTTGACAGACTATCAGAATATAAACTTAGTATTTCGATGCAAGATCTGGCATTAACGGATGAGGATGTAACCGAACGTATTCGTGAAGCAAGAAATGAATTTCGTAATAGTGGCGCTGCTCATGTATGGTCAACATTCAGAGTTGGAAATGTTACTAATATGATGAATGACAAACGAGGAAAAGTAATTATTAATCACCTTGATAATCAAAAATATTTTATTTTAATAAAATTTATTGTAAATACAGAAGAAGATATTTGGATTATTCGTGACAAGCGTGATCCAGTCCGTGTGCAGTCCGGGGGTAATATTGTTCTTTTGAGTACTAAATCTAAGCCCGGAATACTAACCGGTATAGATAAATTATATTATGAACGTGCATATCCAGTTACTGCAGTTGTATATGCAATATATCCGCTTAATAATAAACCTGACGTCGGGGATCTAAAACCTATGAGGTTGTCAGAGTCAAGAATAAATTGTGTAGCTGAACGAGTTACAGAACATTTCATAAACGCGATACGTGGTAATGGTTTAACTGATTTAAGACGTAAAAAAATAAATATGTGGGCAGAGTCGGTTAAAGATACCGGAGCGTCTATCAAAGATGTCGCTGAGCTAGAAAAGAAATTAAAATTCCCAATAACAGTAAAAACGCCGACGGGAGAGATTTTATATAAATCGAAATATGAATCAAGAGGAGCTCCGATAGATATTATTGATCATAATTCGCACGCATGGACCTCAGCAGTAACAATATTTCCACGAGATAGAACGGTTAAATTTTATAACGGTGATATCTTTGATTTTATTAAAAATATCAGCAAAAGTGACCCTGTATCCGTTTGGTTATTTCAGAGTTCGGAATATGATCATTACGATCAGTTTGTACGGCCTAATGGTGATATTTACCGTACAGAATCTCTTAATGTAGAAATGGAACATCTTGCGCAGCGCCTTTGGCGTGAATATACTTCAGACGATGTCAAAGTTAGACAATTATTAAATAATTGTTTTACAGTTCCATCTGTAGGGGCTCATTTCGCTCAGGAAAAAAATTTATGGAAACCAACACGATCGGAATTCCTTGAAGATGTCAAGAAAAGCTGCGTAGAATATGGACACGGGGGATTATGGAATACTAAATATAAGTGTAATGACGTTATATCTGTTGATATGGTAGCGTGTTATCCTGGACGTTTTCTTGGATACGGAGAATGTTCTGAATACTTTAAGAGATTCGGACATCCATCACACGAGATGACCAGGGTTGCGATAAACGGACATTTACCAGATTTTGACTTAACCGGATTTGCTCATGTAGAATCATTCGAGTTTGCAGAAAATCTCCATCCGATTACTTATGCTTGGTTTGGAAGACATTTTTCAGAAAAATATTGGGTTCCAATAGTACTATTGCGATATATGCTTGATGTTGGAATTTTAATATCTTTACAGGTGAGTGAGGCGATCATATCGTTTAATTCACAGAAGCAAGTTTGGTTACCAGAACCAAATAGATTTAATATTGATGATACCAGAAAAGAATTCCCTGATATTGATGAAGATCATATTATTAAAATAAATAAATGCAGGAACGAGTACGATGAGAAAATTGCAAAAGATCTCGGTAGAAAAATAATCGGTAAGTTTACTCAAGGAGGATCACATGATCATAAAAGACACTGTACAAGATTGATTATGGACGATGCTGAACTCGATTTTATAATAGCTGATACAACGGAGAAAAATACGTTTATAAACAGATGTAATGCTTATTTGTCAGACGGAACCAAACTAGGTACAATTGTGAGCTATCTTGATGGCGAGTCACCGCAGTTTACTCATTTAAGATCATCTATGTTGGCATATGTTTCTATAAATCTACTGTCTATGATAAATAAATTTCCTTGTGATGCTGTCAGAGTCGCCACGGATTCGTTCTACATAAATAAAAAATATACAGATTTATTAAAACTCAGTAATGGTGAATGGGGATCATGGAGAATAAAACAGGAAAATATACTTAGTTATTCTGAATCTGCCGACGTTGAAATTGTGGAGACATATTATAGAAATAATAATCAAATATTAAAGTCATCTGCACCATCTGTGTATGATCCTGTATCTAGATATAAAACTGTTTATCTTAATGGGTGTGGTGGTTCAGGTAAAACAACTCGTGTAATTAATTTATTTATAAATAATATCTCAGATATAATTGTTTTGACACCGACACATAAACTCGCCAGAGAAATAAAAGAGAGAGGAGTAAAATCATGTACTTATCATAGTTTCTTTAGATGGTGTGGAGATACCTGGACTCCATCGCGGATGGGTGAGAAATATATACCTAAATATATTATATGGGACGAGATATGCACGGTGTCGTTAGAAACACTAAAAACATTTCTTGAATGGTTATTATTGAAGAATACTGCTGTGATTATGTGCGGCGATAATGGTCAACCACCACCCTTTGTTGGAGAGTCTCCACATGAATGGCTGAAGAATAACGTAGATTATTATGAAGAAATAAATGATGACCATAGATCTATTGATGAACCGCTAAAGGAATTTAAAAGGTTAATCAGACTTCAGCCAGACAGAGTACAATGTGAGATAATGCGAGGAGTAATTCCAGAGACTTCTATGAATAATTTTCTAAATTTATGGAATCCCGCTGATTTAATAGTCGCGAGTAGAAAGATAGTTCGTGATGAACTACAGGATAAATTATTTACGTTACATAAAGAAAAGTTTTCAGATCTACCGGTACCATTATGTTATCGCCCCACAGATACTCGACGACAGAATATTGATGTTGAAATTCCTGGTGGTGGAATACAGAATCTTGTCTTGAATGATATTATTTTAGTCGATATTAATGTCGTTGAGAATGCGCCGAGTATGAATAAATCACCGTGGACGTTAGGATATGCTATAACTATTCACTCGTCACAGGGTTAACTATTTCTGATACAAATATCTGGATTATAGATGATCGGATCGAATGGTCGAATTTAGTCTATCTCGCAGTTTCTAGGGTCAGAAGAATATCTCAACTACATAGGGTTATTATGAATTTTATAGAAAATAATGATCAAACTGTTAATAATGACGTAATAAGAAAAAAACTATCTGGTTATAAGCAGTGTGACAAAAAAATAATCGTGATTTTGATATTGATGTTGAATTTATTATAAAACTAAAACAACTACAGAATAATAATTGTGCAAGTTGCAACTGTAATATGTCATGGCAGTATTCGAATAATAATCCAAGACAATTTACCGTAGACAGAATTAATAGTGATCTTGGTCATACACGTGAAAATGTAATGCTGACCTGTCTTGAGTGTAATCGACGTCGAGGTTCTGGACGTTTACAAAATTGAACTTGGTGATAATTGTGTATCTGCAGGAATTATTTGCAATTGTTCACGTACAAATCCACGTTGAGGGGCTGTAGAATCTAGTCTGTATATTGGAGGTCTACCAGTGGATCTTACCACGCTAGAAATTTTATGTGTAGTCACGCTCCATATAGGATCGGTTGCTCTTTTTTACCACCTTCAAGTTCGCCAGGTTCATATAAATATCTAACTGTAACATTACCTAATACTGGTTGAGAGAAAGATTCACGTCGTTGTATTGGTATATATATATATATTTTTTTTTTTTTGATCGCATTAGAAGGTTTCATGGAAGTTGCACGAGTAATTTCATTATTCAACGCAGCTATCACACTCGGTAATCTTGCAACCCATTCACGAGATCTATCTTTGAGGTCAGTAGATATTTCCTTTGCATATTGATATCCGAATAACCGTTCAGCAAGTGTTCTATGAAATCGTTCAACGATTGCCTGATCACGATGAATTTCAGTATGTCCTCGTCTGATTTTAACGTTATGTTTCTTCATCAACGATGATACTACTCCAAGAAATTCTTTACCAGGATCAACTTGTAATAACCGTGGCCATCGTAGACCACCACGTTGATAAATGCGCTCAAATGCAGATGCAACTTCAGATGTTGTCTTTGTAGATAATGGCTCCGCTTCTTTATATCTACTCGCAACATCAACGACAGTTAACGCGTATTTGTAAGTGCGTGATTTTCGTCCACGTGTTTTAATGGTGTCGTGTGGTAAAAACAAAATATCTGCTTGATGAACTTCATTAGGAACACTAACATCAAAATGCGCGTAATGAATTTTTTTAGGTGGACTTAGGAAGATTTGCCATATTGCCTGTCGTGCTAACCATGATGCAGCGACAATACGTGAAACTTTTTGCTGCTTCGGCGAGTTTACTAATCGCTGCTTTACCTCTCCAGAATCCTCTCGGGGAATAATAAACAGATTCCATTATGATAGTTATATAATTAATTGCCAGCCCCTAGCACTAGTTTACCTTTCATAGCAGTTTTTACTAGGAAACTAGCTAATTTTTCTCTGAGAGATTTATTAGGTATAGAATTTAACGCGTGAATCAATTTCACATCTGCGAGATGTCGGTGTTGCAAATCCTTACCTTTATACGCGACATCATGAATGTAACACGCTTGATCAATCTTATTTACTGGATACTCTCCTGGTTTTGGTTGATCTTGGTTATCGAGTCTGATATCGAGACGAGTTCCTGGACCACAATAATTATATCCGGGTAAATGTTTCTCACCGGGGTATTTAGCCCATGGAGTTCCTGGTAATTTTCCTAACGAAGCAGCGATATCACCCCCACCTGTCTTTGTTGGAATAAATTTATATTTCTTGGTGCCACATTTCACACACTTGCCTGTAAGTGCACGTCTTTTATTTTTTGTTGTTATTGTCGTTAATTCAGTAGTATCGGTAGGTGCTCTGCATCGAACACAATATAGACTCATATTATTTATTATATGGATATAATTGACTTTTCTGCGACACGAAAACAAGAGCCAGTAAAGCACCATCCAGCGTTACCAAATTCTATCAGAATGATTATAATAGGTCCGTCTGGAAGTGGAAAAACGCAATTATTACTTAATCTAATAATGAGATGGCTGAAGTGGGATAAATTATATTTGATAGCGCCATCTGTAGATGATCAGCGATGTTACGAAGTACTTAAAGATTTTAATGAAAACGCAAAATCGTTACATAAAGACAACGTCTCTGACAATGTCATAGACTTTATTACTGATATTGATGAAGCGCCATCCGTAGATGATCTGGATGGATTCATTAATAATTTAGTAGTGTATGATGATGTCATGCTGGACAAACAATCCAATCCAGCTCGGATATTTTCACGAGGCCGTCACAAAAACACAGACGTGATTTATGTTACACAGCGTTATACACAAATTCCAAAAGTGATCAGGGATAACTGTAATATTTTAGTTGTGTTCAACGGAGTTGATAATCATACGCTGCAAAATATTTATTACACTTGGTGTTCAGGCGACATGGACATGAACAAATTTAAAAATTTCTTTTCAAAAGCACAAGTTGCTCCCTTTGGTTTTGTAACGATAAATTTACACGATCCAAGGTCAAGATATCGTAACGGACTTGATATAATTTTTGGATAAAATTACAGCAGCAGTAGAGCTGAACGACAAAATTGAATAACCCGCGAGTAAACGAATCGCATAAAAATCTGAAAAAAAATACGTCAACAAAAAGTAACGGAAATGAGCTAACCCAAACGATTTATTATCCGTTTTTCAAACTATATAGTAATAATAAAAGTTAGGAGGTTCGGTTTATGTTATTGACCTTTTTTTCAGCCTCTGTAGGAGCCTTTATTTTTTATAAATAAGGTTTCAGCCAAGTGGTCTGTTCATCTCTACTGCTGCTGTTTAAATAAGTATGATATATGTATAATATTGTGTTCTTTTATAAACTCCGCATGTTCATCACTGATGAAATGCTTTCCTTTAGATCAGTCTGTAACATATTTACTCAACCTTACCTAGTACATGTAGGGAACTGATCCATCTATAAATATGTTTGCTTAGAGTAGGCACGAAACTGATCAATCAATAACTAATTTGGCTATCTTTGCGAGAGAAAAAAATGTCATTATTAATATACACCAATCCTTAGATAAATATAAGTACAATTTTATTCTTAGTGTCCGAACTGGAGAGATATACAAAAAGGAAGAAAGACTCAAAGATAGATAGATAGATAGATAGATAGATAGATAGATAGATAGATAGACAAACTGACGGAAATCAGTAAGTCTTTACTTAACATTAGCACAAAAATATTATTCATTTCTTTAATAGACGAGGAATATAGCAAAAAATTTTACAGTTGTCCAGAACCAATACACAGTATTTCTGAATTCTAGGATTCGGCGAATGTGGATATGTGAGAAAGCTTGCCAGTAGCTTCTCGTGGGTCGATGGTTCTTTCCGGGGATTTCCCGGTTTCTTCCTCCACCATTAATACTGGCCGCCATGTATAGCCTATCGTGTGCTGAAAAATGGCGTTAAGCCCCACAACAACAACAACAACAACAACAACAGCAACATTTCTTTAATAGACGAGGAATATAGCAAAATATTTTACAGTTGTCCAGAACCAATACACAGTATTTCTGAAAAAGAAGAAAATTGGAATGGTCGATTGCATTCAAAAAGTTAAAATATGACAGAATAAACATTTAGGTTGCGTTACACTAACATGATCTTCCGTAGGGATCACATCGGGAAATATTTTGACGTAACATGTTTGGTGATATTCCTTGTTATAATGTATAAATCAATAGTGTTAATACATGCGTCTGTCTAGACTGTATAGGATCGTATTCACCATCGATGACTTCATCAGATCAACATCAACCAATAACAGTTCTCAGATGTCCAATAACTTCTGAGCCCAAAGAAAGTGTATAGCAATGAACTGAGTAATACCCTTAGTTTTACTTGTTGTTGTTGTTCTTGCCTTGGGGTTTTAGTCATTTTTCATGGTATGATACATGACATAACAAGCCCCTGCGGTGGTAAATTGGCCATATTCAGACAGACGATACCATTTTTCCCCAATTCCTTTCGTGAATCGAATCAAAAAATGGCGCTCAAAATGTTCATTGACAACAAAACATTCCAGAAGGCGGGGGTAAAAAAGTTTTCCCACGATCGCAGTCAATCAGTAAAGAGAATACTGCACAATAATTTCATGGGCTTATTTGGACCAGTCAGAATCACATGCATTGATACGTGCACGCACTATAGGCAAAGGGTACCGACTATGTGATAAATTAAACTCTTCACTTAAGATATATACATGGTATAGGAATACGTAAGACCCTTCCTTACCAACATTTGCTAGCAGATTTAATATATATCTCTAAGAACATAGTGGATTTCCCAACCAATACCCAAATTGTTCATTTTACCCAATCAGACCACGATGCAGTCCTCATATCGATAATAGGTAATTCATACGGCAAAGGTTACCGGAAACGTAATAACTCATATTTAAACCATACCATATTAAATACTCTGATTATAGATCTTATCGATAGAAAACTAAATTATCATGATTTTTCTTTAGAATTTTTGAATATTTTAAAATCTAAAATTAAAGATGAACTTATTAATTAATCAAGGCAACTTTCCAAACTTACATTTTCGGAAATCATTTTATTGAAACAAGACTATCATCTGTTACGATAGAAGTATGACGCCACTAATAACGAGGATTTCCTCCTCCAATTACAAAAATTGCTACTGACAGTAGTGTAGTGGGGCACCTTAGCGACAATGGAAATCCCAGTCAAAAAGGTCGTGGGCAAAGATAGCGACAAGGGAAATTTAACATGGGGAAATTTAATATGAGTGGGACTATAGACGAGCAAGGGGAATTTAACATGGGGAATATTGCTGAAATTGTTTAGCCTCAAGGGAAATTTAACATGAGGAATATTGCTGGGGGTGTTTAGCCTCAATGGGAATTTAACGTGGACAAAATCCCCTGGGGCTGTTTAGCGACAAGGGAAATTTAACATGGACAAAATCCTTGGGGCTGTTTAGCGACAAGGGGAATTTAACAGGGGAATATTAGGTCTGTATAGGGACAAAAATACTGGGTTTGTATAAGGATAATAGGAATGGAACAGGTGGGGTGACGTCACGGTACTGGACATTGGCAACAATGTCCGTCAGGCGTTGTATAAAGTTATATGTCACGCTCCGCCAAGCATTCTATCCAGTTCTACGTCCCGCCCCGCCAAGTGTTATAGCTTTTATATATAGTATAGTGGGTCTGTTTAGTGACAAGGAAAGTGGAACAGGTGGGGTGACGTCACGGTACTGGACATTGACAATAATGTTGCAAGTGGCTGACCTCAATCGGGCCAAACAGCAAACAGTGACAGCGGGGGAAAAAGCGGGTAGCGGGTAGCGGGTGGCGGCTGAGTTCAGCTAGTTCAGTGGTGAAACTATACGAATAATAACGCTTGGCGGAGCAGAACATAGAACTGGATATAACGCTTGGCGGGGCGGGAACGAACCTCCGCGCAGGACTGACCAACAAACACAAACATCGCCTGGCGGAGCGGGACACATCACTGGATAGACATAAACAAACAAATACTCAAACAAACAAGTAAAGGAAAACATCCCTTACAATAACTTCACATATTATCTACTATCCACAAAGACGGGAAAAAACAACCCACTATTTATCCACTCACATATTATCAACTATCCACACAGAAGGGGAGAAAATATGCCATTATATACTATCCACACCAATATCTACTATTCACACAGAAGGGAAGAGCAAATAATCCCAAGATCTACTATCCACACAGAAGGGAAGAAAATAACCCCAATATCTACTATTCACACAGAAAGGAAGAAAAAATCCATTACCTACGATCCACATAGTGTAGGGACAAGGGTTTTTTGTGAAGCTAAAAACAAACACATACACACAAACGCACAAGCGCACACAAAAACAAACACACACACAAACACACACACAAACAAATGAACGCGCACGCACACAAACACACACACACACAAACGTATGAACACTCATAAAAACACACAAATATACACACCAACAAACGTACGAGCATGCATGTAAACACAAACACATACAAACGTATGCGCGCACACATACACACAAACACACACACACACAAACAAACATATGAGCACTCACACACACACACACAAATGTACGAGCACACATAAGAACACACAAATATACAAACCAACAAACGTACCAGCACGCATACAAACACACAAATACAAGCACATACAAACGAACACGCGCACACACACACACAAACACGCACAAACACAATAAACACACACAAACGAACGCGTGCATACAAAAACATATACAGACACACACATTTTTGTTAAGGGATGAGCTTGTTTTAAGGGAAGAAAACAAACACACAAATACACAGAAACACACACACACACACACACACACACACACACACACACACAAACGTACGCTAATGCGCACAAACACAAAAACACAGACACACACATACAAACACTTTTTGTTAAGGGATAAGTATTTTGCTAGGGGAAGAAAACAAACACGCATACACACATACATACGAACGTGAACGCACACAAACGAAAACACACACAAACAAAATACACACTCTCACACAAGCGAACGCGTGCATACAAAAAACCACTCACACACACACACAACACTCCTAGCTTCAGCTGAACCGAGCAGGAAATCTCGTAGTTAATTATACATAAGTTATTTACGAACGCGTGCACACACACACACACACACACACACACACACACACACACACACACACACACACACACACAAACACTCCTAGCTTCAGCTGGACCTAGCAGGAGATCTCGTGTTAATTATACATAAGTGATTTATAGATTTGAGGAGTCAGCTGAGTTAGTCTATGTGATTCGTTATGCTTTAGAATATTTGTGTATTTAGAGACATATGACTAGGTACGCTATAGCTATGCGGCTTAAACATTTTGGGTAGATTTAACGTCCCTTCAATGTCCCTAAACGTGTCTCTATAATGTCCCTTTTATATGTCCTTTTCTATATCCTTTTGTATGTCCCTATTTGTTGTTTGTATAGTGTCGCTAAGGTGTCAGTAAGTAAGTAAGACGAAGAGATCAGTTCGAGAGGTTCCGAAATTTCTTTCCCACAATATAACGAAGATTAAACAAATCCCGGAACATTAGGTTACATTGGTTTAGACTAAAATGGATAAACCTAGTAACTATTTATAGTCTCAACTTGTGTGACGATCCTGTTTAAAACCTTGTATCTATTTATAGCTACAACCGGTGGAAATTCATATTTAAAAAAACATGCTCTATTTATAGTCACAGTTTGTGGAAATTTCTTTTGTAAAATGATGGTATCTACTTACAGCTACAATTTGTGGAAATTCCTATGGAAAAACAATAGTATATCTATAGCCCCAAAAGACAAACCTTCTATATAGGGACTCCGCTGCGTCTAAAATTTAGTCATTTGACTTTTTGCAATTAAGATGAAACGATCGCATCATTTCGTGCAGAAAGGAGAAGAAAGTAAGAGGCAGAAACGTGACATATCGCCTCGCACAGAAGCTGAAGTCTTGGCTCAAATTCATGCCAGCGATTTTGAAGATGACATGAGTGAGCCATAATCCAGACCCAGAGAATCTACACTAAACCAAAGTCCACCACCACCACCAGTAAACCCTCAAAAGTACTACCACATTCGAGAGACGGACAAACGCTCCCTAGAAAATTTACAACTACGGCCTACACGTACACGGTGAAGTTTAAAGATTTCAAGTCCGACGTACCGTTGGAGAAAGCAGTTAGAGTTCATCACCGATGTGTGGAATTCTTTGTTAACCACACTGAAACGACAATGTGAAGCCAAAGAAGACGATCGCTTGACACTTTCCATTTATCACGACAGTCTGAAGTCCCCCGTTTGGATCGAGTTTAGCAGGCCAACAGAATTGACACCTTCCAAACTCATCGATAAGATTCAACACGTGCAACAATCCAACGACAAGTTTCACATCACCGATGAAAAAGCGACACTGAACATGGCCCACGCTTCTCTTCCCAAAGGGCCAGGACGCAAAAATGTGTTACTGGTGGACGACCTTCGCAGCACCAAACACTGTCTAGCCCGAATTAACAACCCTCAAGACCAGATGTGTTTAGCCCGAGCCATCGTGGTGGGACGAACGTGTGCCGACAAGAACGGCACGGTAGAATGGAAAAGAGCAAGGAAAACTATTCAACGATCGGCCCAAACAACAAAGAGAAGCAGAACTCCTGTTACAGCAAGCGGGACTATCTAAAGACACACCCTGCGGCATTCCTGAAATGCAAAAATTGCAAGACGTCTTAGCTCCACGCCACACCTTGAAAGTGCACCCTCAAGAAGTGCGTGGGCCTCTGTTGTTTAGACGTAAAAATTTCAAAGACGGAAATACATTCACGTCTATCATCACAATGAACATTTCGATGCCATTACCAGTATCACCAGATTCCTGGGATACAGTTATTACTGTGGGAAATGTGATTATAGCTATAACAATTGAGAGCAGCACAAGCATTGTGGATCGAAATGCGAGGGATGTTTGGCTCCCAAACTCTGCCTTGACAACGGACAAAAACAAGTGCATTGCCCTCCTTGTCAGCGCACTTTTCTCAGCCCTACCTGCTACCAACAGCATTTGAAGACCCAAGGTTCACAGAAGAAAAGTGCTTCCCAACTGCTCAGATTGTGCCTACTTGTGAACAAGGCATACGTACCAATAATGCCAAGGCTCACGTATGTCGAGGAAAGAAACGATGTCACATTTTTCACCAAATCGTGGACTTGGAACACGAATGCTACATTTAAAAATACCAACCCCAACAGGAAGAAGATGACCAGAAGAAAGGGAAGTTCATCTTTT
Organism: Megalonaias nervosa; assembly: GCA_016617855.1. Taxonomy (NCBI): domain Eukaryota; kingdom Metazoa; phylum Mollusca; class Bivalvia; order Unionida; family Unionidae; genus Megalonaias; species Megalonaias nervosa. The sequence goes on along the minus strand of JAECUM010028814.1, from coordinate 8,955 downwards.
TCGATTTTGAATGCATGCAAGAAACCGGTATTCATATTTCTAATTTCTGCGTGGCTCATCGAGCGTGCGACAAGTGCATGCAAGTACCGATCTTTAGTCATTGCCCTCACTGCAGCAAGATTCCTGGAGGACGTGAAAAAATCTTTCGAGGACCGAACACGTTAGCCGATTTTGCCCAATGGATCTTAGATCCTATCGACGAGACGCGGAGCCAAGAGGACATCGAACGTTACGGAGAATGCCATCGATATGCCACGGTGATGGCTCACAATTTCTCGGGATACAATTGACAATTTCTTCTGAGATACTATACGGAACAAAGTACCGAACATCCTAAAGTGACTTTGAACGGAACCAAAATCATTTCCATGCAAGTGGAACTAGTGCAGTTCAAAGATTTCGTACCCATCTGTTTCACCACTGTTGTCAATATGGAGGGCATGTCGTGTTCACGTCCCTGTTGATTAAAAAAAATCTAAAATAACTTCGGACACTTTTTGGTCTGTCTCACACATCGTCAACATGACGTCTCTTCAGTCTCATCTTCCCGTCAAATTGATTCGTGCCTTGTATGGCATCAGTCATGACAAAAATCCACAAATACGTGCTCGTGTCTTAGAAGCCAGTCTCAGAGAAGTCTTTCGATGGTTTACGGTGACAGCACGTCAGTTACTACAAGGCATCATTCACATTCCACATCAAACCAAACGCTTTTTCGACAGAAACAAAGTAGCCTTGACGCAACTGGCAGATCCCCGCATCGACACTCAAACCAAAAAGCAAATCATTTTGAAACCTGGAGGAAACGGTTCTCTAGGAGGTGTCATCATTCGCTCCCTCTTAACATGGGATTCAAATGCCCCCAAAGTCATCCCCAAGAAAAAGTCACTTCCCAACCCCAACGGACCCAGAAGAAAAAGAGCAGTGGTGTCAAGATCAGGTCAAAGCCCCAGAAAAGAAAAGTCCCCAGAAAAAGAAAAGCCCCCCAGATAACACCCCCGAAAACATCTTCTATCCGCAAGAGAGGCGCTTCGGCCAGGACGCAACGTTACATCCCCAAGCCGCGATCTGCAGCGACGGTGACCGCGTCTCCAGTAGCCTCAAGGTCTTCCACTTCTCCGTTGCTGGTGATGCCAGCCAAACCCAATTTGACACACGTCTTTCCTAATTTGATGAATAAATGGAAACCCCCGTCTCCCGAGATTTGTCCTGCAGCGGTGACACCCTCCACCTCTTTAGCTGCTGTGACAGCTGCTCACAAAGTACCTTTCCCCAAAATCGAAGTCCAGGAGAGATCGGGAATGTTACATGGTTTACTGGATTTATCCAAGCAAGAACTGCCCCAATTTAGTCCGTTGCGATCCCCTCTACGTCGAGTGATGCCTGTCGTGAAGATGATACGACGGACCGACAATCAGTGGCGATGCATTCCACTATACAAAAGACCTGTACCAGACGATGGGTATCAGTGTTTTTCTGCTCCGGAACACACAAAGATGCCACCCCCTAGAAGTCATCCCTCTTCTAACCCCAATGGAAAGAAAAGGAAAGGATTTCCTCCTCGTTTAGCCAAATAATAGGACGCGTTGTCCTGTCCAAATCCCCATCCATCCATTCCAAAATAACTCATTCAAATATCCTCCAAAGACGTCGTCGATACCGTGACTGAATGTTTCCTAAATGTCTTGAAAGGCACGACACCTTTGTCTCAACATCAGAAAGAATGCTTAGCCGAGCATCGACACGTTCTTCGCCAAATGGTCCAAAAGAAAATACACATCCGTCAAAAGAAAAAGATGTTGGTACAACGCGGAGGAATTTTGCCCATGTTGTTAGGATTCTTGCATAAAGGAGTATTGGGAACAATGCTGGGAGGACTCATGGGAGCAAGATAAAAAAAGGACGAAGAAGATAAAAGGGACCTTTGGGGTCCAAAGATCTCACGTGACCCTTGGATTCCGATGGAAGGACGAAAACTGACTTAGTGTCTTACAAACGATGGATGGAATTCCATCGGTGGAAAGAGCAACGGACACCGCATTTGCCTCCCACTCCCCATTTGACCCAATTACAACACGAATTACAAACGTTAATGGATCGCAGCGATTTATCAGAAACGGAAAAATCGTAACGATACGGTCACGTGTTGCAACGAATGCAACTCTTTCACCAGAAAGCCTTAGACGAAACAGCTTGACCGACTCTGAAAGATTTTAAGACCCTGATGAAAAGTTCGTCACAACCACCCCCAGTGACTCTTATTTTAATGGTCAACATTTGGTGGAAACGATTGCCACTATTTTCGACACTCAGTTTGGCAAAGCCCTTACCAAACAGAACAAACCTGTCACGATTCAGTACCATAAAGTGGCTCATCGCCTATTAATGAAATTTACGGAAGCCCAACCGTTGTCCATCACTTTTGATCCCAGCCTATTTGGCATGTTGGATGGAGAGAAGAACACCTTACCTAATGGTCAGATTTCCCCTGACATCAGCATTTTCAGCAACCGCCGATTTTTGAAGTTATTGCGTCAGCCGGTAGAACTGAACGAAGGATTGAATTTGATCTTTGTGTACTCCGATGTGGTGGAGTACAACGTGGCGGGACACACTTTCGCACCGTTACTGCTAGTCATTCCTTTCAAAGTGGATTCTGCCGTGACTGCTGACGAGGAAAGTGGAAACGCCTATCACGTTCAGCGTGAATTTTTATATCCTCATTATTTGCCCGTCAGTAAGTGGCATATCGACAGTGTCAACATTGGTATAAAAGGAGATCTGGGACAAAATATTCCATTCTCCAAAGTGGAAGTTACGGTGAAACTCCATTTTCGAAAAAGATTTTCTAGCTACTTGTAAGTCAGGTATCCAGTGTACCGAAGAGTCGCTCGACAACGAGGACATGGTTTAGGAGATATGTTGAAATCGGCGTTTCGTTCGGTAGCCCCTGTTTTGAAAACGATGGTGACACGAGGATTACGCGCCTTGAAATGTGCCGCTTTGATGCACGGCAAAGAATTTCCCCACAATGTCATCATCGACAAACAAAATCCCAAAGAAACCTTCCTGAGAGCAGATAAAAATTTCTTGCTTCAAACTGGCAAAGATATTTTGGTCCGACGAGAAACTCCTATAAATGCCCTGGACGCTGATGAGCCAAGCATTCCTGCTTCCCTGACGCCACAGCAAGGACAATGCAGAAAGAGACGAAGAAGACACCCCTCCAGAGGACTTAAACACACTCAGAGCTAGAAAGACCAAAAAAAGAACAACCGTCCGAGACTTAGACGTATTTAATTATTAAATCACAGAGAGACAAAATCATGCACCGAGAGTCTTGCGAATGTTTCAAGTTTGAACTGGATCTGTTTGCCATGCCACCTACCATGATGACGATGCAAGAATCCCAATGGGTAGAATTTAATCCCGTCTCCTCTTTGACGACCTCAGCCCCCATCGAATTTGAAATCAAAGGACAGCCCGAAGATTACATCGATCTGAATAGCAGTTTCTTGTACTTGAAAGTCAAAGTGATTAAAACGGACAACATTGCTCCGGGAGCCGATGCTAGAGTAACTCCCGTCAACAATTTCATGCATTTTTTTGTTCAGCAAAGTGGATTTACTTGAATAACAAACTAGTCAGCAGCAGCATGGATACTTACCATTACCAAACGTACCTGGAAGATATCTTGACGTACGGAAAAGAGGCCAAGAACACTCATCTGGATGCTTGCGTGGTATGGAAACCTGACACAGCAGGCGTGCACACGTTTAACGACACATTCCTGACAGCAGATGACGATCCTCACAATGTGGGTTTAAACGACCGTCGAAAGAAAATCCTGCAAGGACGTAGTTTAGAACTGATGGATCGTTTGCATTTGGACATGTGGTTGCAAGAAAAGTATTTGCTGAACGGAGTGGATATCCGCCTGAGACTGAATCTTAGCAGTACCGTTTTTCATTTGATGGCTCATGCCAACGAGTGCAAAACCATCATCCAAAAAACCAGACTCTACGTGCGACGCGTGGAAGTGTTACCTAAAGTGGGAAACGACATTAGTCACACTTTGAGCAGAACGACCGCCAAGTATCCGATACGACGTGTGGAAGTGAAAACTTTCATCATTGCCGCTGGTCTCCGATCCAAGATCGAAGATCATCTGTTCCAAGGACAGTTACCCAAACGTTTACTAGTTGGTATCGTCAGCAACGAAGCCCTCAACGGAGCCGTCACTGCCAATCCTTTCGAGTTTAAGCATTATAGAGTATCCAAGATCGAAGTTAGTCGCGATAGCAAGACCTTGTGTACCAGACCATTCAAACCTAAGTTTCCCGAGAAGAATTACTTGAGATCGTACTTGTCCTTGTACGAAGCCACGGGACAGTTAGGGACCAACACCTGCCACGGCATTTCGTATGACGATTATGCAGGAGGCTACGTTTTGTGGGCTTTTGATTTCACTCCAGACCAAGGCAGCGACGAAGGACAAAACTCTTAACAAAACAGCTCTTTTCCGGGTTACCCCAACATTCTAGAAAAGACATACTAATCAATTTCCAAAATATTAGTCTGTCTTGGTGTGTTGGTAGGTTTAAAAAATAGAAGTGTGACTATAAACACTTTGTTTCTCTGACTTTGTAAAATAGTGTGTATGTGTATTTGTGTGTGCGCGTACTTTTGTGTGTGTTTTTGTTTGTGTGCGTTCGCGTACGTGTGTGTGAGTGTGTTTGTGTGTATTTTGTTTGTGTGTAGGTATTTTGTTTGTGTGCGCGCGTACGTTTGTATGTGTGTATGTGTTTGTTTCTTTCCCTTAACAAAAAGCTTATCCCTCAGCAAAAAAGTGTGTGTTTATGTGTGTTTGTTTTTGTGCATGTGTGCGCGCGTACGTTTGTGTGTGTGTGTGTGTATTTGTGTTTGTATGTGTGCTCGTACGTTTGTTGGTGTGTGTGTATATTTGTGTGTATGTATGCATGCTCGTACGTTTGTTTGTGTGTGTGTGTTGTGTGTGTGTGTGCACTCGTACGCTTGTGTGTCTGTTTGTATGTGTGTGTTTTTTTTCCCACTTAACAGAAAAACCTTGTCCCTACACTATGTGGATAGTTGATATTGGGTTTTTGCTTCCCTTCTCTGTGGATAGTAGATATTGGTGTGGATAGTATATAATGGGTTATTTTCTTCCCTTCTATGTGGATAGTAGATAATATGTGAGTGGATAGTATATTATGTGTTTCCCCCCCCCCCTTCTGTGTGGATAGTAGATAATATGTGATGTTATTGTAATGGATGTTTTCCTTCACTTGTTTGTGTCTTTGTTTGTTTATGTCTATCCAGTGATATGTCCCACCTCGCCAGGCGATGTTTGTGTTTGTTGGTCAGTCCTGCGCGAAAGTTTGTTCCCGCCCCGCCAAGCGTTATATCCAGTTCTATGTTCTGCCTCGCCAAGCGTTATTATTCGTCTAGTTTCACCGCTGAACTAGCTGAACTCATCCGCCACCAGCTACCCGCTTTTTTTCCCCGCTGTCACTGTTTACCCGATTGAGGTCAGCCACTTGCAACATTATTGCCAATGTCCAGTACCGTGACGTCACCCCACCTGTTCCACTTTCCCTTGTCACTAAACAGGCCCATTATACTATATATAAAAGTTATAATGCTTGGCGGGGCGGGACACAGAACTGGAAAGAATGCTTGGCGGAGCGGGACATATCACTTTATTGAACGCCTGGCGGACATTGTTGCCAATGTCCAGTACCGTGACGTCACCCCACCTGTTCCATTCCTATTGTCCTTATACAAACCCAATATTTTTTTGTCCCTATACAGACCCAATATTCCCCTGTTAAATTCCCCTTGTCGCTAAACAACTCTAAGGATTTTGTCCATGTTAAATTCCCCTTGTCGCTAAACAGCCCCAAGGATTTTGTCCATGTTAAATTTCCCTTGTCGCTAAACAGCCCCAGGGGATTTTGTCCACGTTAAATTCCCACTGAGGCTAAAAAGCCCCAGCAATATTCCTCATGTTAAATTTTCCTTGAGACTAAACAAGCCCAGCAATATTCCCCATGTTAAATTCCCCTTGCCCGTCTATAGTTCCACTCATGTTAAATTTCCCCATGTTAAATTCCCCTTGTCGCTATCTTTGCCCACGACCTTTTTGACTTGGATTTACGTTCTCGCTAAGGTACCCCACTACACTACTACTGACCATTACAAATTTACGACTTGATATGTACAAAGGCTACGTTATTAGGAGTAAAGCTGCAGTTTTATATAACAATGAACGCCGAAGCCAATTCTTTTTTCAATTAGAAAATAGTAAGGTTTCTAAGAAAAGTATTAACAAGGTGACATACAGTTTTTGTCCCGACATTTTACATTGTTTCGAAACTTTCTATTGGAACTTATTTACGGCAGAAGAAATTGACGAGAATTTACTGGATGAATTTGTACGTGGTTTACCTAAGTTAACCGCAGTTAACCAGTTCCTTATGGGACCTATAACCAAAGAAGAAATTCGAAAATCAATAAACTATTATGATTTCCAATAAATCTCAGGGCCCTGGAGGATTTACTAAAGAGTTTTATGCCATTTTTTTAGACTTTAGGTGACACGTTAGTTCAATTATTCAATCGGAATCTTTAATCAAACACTGTGTATGATTCGCAAAAATTGTATATTTCGCTGTTATGTAAGGACCCTCAAAATTCAAATAACATGAAAAATTGGAGACCTATCTGACTTTTAAATTTGGAATATAAAATCTTATCGAAAATTATCACTAATCGCCTAGGCAATGTTATGACCAAAATTCTAAACATGGATCAAACATGTGGAATTAAAGGTCGTTCAATTTTTGATAACGGTCATTTAATTAGAAATATTAGCGATTATCTATTTTTACAATGACGGTCATTTAATTAGAAATATTAGCGATTATCTATTTTTACAATGACAAAAGCTCCTCAGTTTTAGTCAATAATTTTATTTCCAAGCCCTTTTCAATTTCAAGAGAAGTACGACAAGGTTGCAGTCTTTCTCTCCTATTTGTAACAGTATCCGATCCCTTTGCAGTTGAAATCGAAATGATTCAAAAATTGTTTGTATCCAAGTTCCAGGTGCAACAGAGGCATGCAACATATCCCTTTATGTGGATGAAAGTACAGGTTTCTGTTGCACTTAAAAATCAATTAACCGATATTTATTTTGGTCCCGCATGTATGAGCACGCCTCTGGTGCTAAGATAAATTATAGTAAATCCAACTGTATATTCATGGGAAGATTGCGTACCCGCAGTAATCACCCTTTGACCTTTTTTGGATAAACAGACAAAAATACAGGGTTTCCTTTTTGTCCATAAAGAAAGAAATGATCTTCACAGGAATAAAATTTTTAATAAACTTACACAAATACTATTACTATGGAAAAGCCGAAATTTGTATCTTGGTTCTTAATCTAACATTATTAATCTCTCGGTTTTAGTCAAATCTGGTACACTTCAACCGTGATCGATTTACCTAAGCATTATCATACCCTAATTAACAGAAACATTTACATTTCTGTGGATCCAAATTTGAACCCTTTGAGTCCCTAGTAAGATCATTTATCGCCTACAACTTCAAAATTTTCTTTTAAAAATCCAAAGTCGAAAGATTATATGATTTATCCTTTCCCAATGTTTGGAAGAATTTACATCTAAAATTCATAGTTCATATGACCAGAGATGTGTGTTTTAAGACCATCCATCATATCTTACCTGTAAAATACAATACGTTTTTGAAAAAGATTTCCAAATCAAAATTATGCACTTTTTGCAGCAGTACAGAAACTATTGAACATCCATTTTTCTAATGTAAATTAGCCATCCACTACAACATTTAGGCATTAAATGGTTGAAGAAACTATCCGGAAACTTTTTCTATGTCCTCTACACTATCTTCAAATTCGGGCTCTTTCCGACAGAGACTTCGTTTCCGGCACCAGAATTCGACGACCTATGCCTCTTATTATGCGCGGAATAGAAATATATCACATGGATTAAGCATATTCGTGCATACTACCATAAAGAAGCAGTAACTAGTAGTGCTCTGCTGTCCTTCTTTCAATCCAGATTTAAATGTAGAATCAAAACTGACTTTTCCAGACTCAATCTGGTTCAAATCATAGATAAATGGTGTCAACCTGGATTGTTCTGCTCCCTATACAACTTCGACCTTGTGATTGATATATTCTTATAACACCAAGAACCTAATCCAGTATCTCCTTACATCATTAACTTACCTTGAGTAGCATAGTCCTGATCTTTTATCCTTTAATCCAATTTGTCACATTACGAATTTTATTGTTTCGATTTTGGCATCGTTATATATTCTTCTATGTGTACAAATATACATCTGACTTGTTCTACCTGTATGCACGCCAGCTCAGACCCAACATGAGCCGCACGTGCAAACGGTATTGTTTTCGTACTCTTCCTCACGCTTACCACCATCCATACCTCTGTATATGTGTTGTCCTATCACAACCGGTTTCTCTCGACTCGGTTGCAGTTTACAATCTACGAATATTTCTATCTTCCTTATTGCTGACTGACTTGTTCACGTTTCGAATACGCATACAATTATATTATGTTCCCGTTCACCTGTCGAATACGTTTTGACTTACTCAGTTTTTCACTATTCTTTAACGTATCCTTTTCGTTCACCGTTAGAACATGTGTGTGTCCGGTGAGGTGCTTTTGCACCTTTTTATTCTTTAAATATATTTTACCAAATAAAATTTTATGAAGATTAATAAATCTCTCTCTCTCTCTCTCTCTCTCTCTCTCTCTCTCTCTCTCTCTCTCTCTCACACACACACACACACACACACACACACACACACACACACACATCTTTTGATCGGTTTGACTTAACTTTCACCATCATTCACTAGTCCAGAGATATCGT
>JAECUM010028813.1:0-26577 GCA_016617855.1 Megalonaias nervosa | reverse complement strand
GTCGAGCGGAAGGAGTGTAATTGGAAATTTGAGTCATTTGATTATTGAATGGTTATTTAATTGTTGTTCATTGAATTTCAACCTTCTCTGTATATTTAACCATCTAACCGTCGGCATTGCTGACTGGGGGCTTGGAGCATTACATCTATCTTGCACTAAATTTAACTTCCAACAAAATCGAGCCTGGGTGGGACTTCTATAATAGTTTAAATAAAACATTGGAAGCACCCAACCCCAACCATAACAATCCCGCTATATATATATATATATATATATATATATATATATATATATATATATATAGTGAATAATAATACTATGCTCTCCACACTGAACGGATATTAGTATTCACACTCACAAGCAATGGGTTGTGGGTTTGACTCTAACCTAGACCATCATCCATTGAGACAGTGGTGTATATTCTGGCAAACAACATAGTTTACTCCCAGTGCCTCAACACGACGGGGTAATTAGCCTTTACAATTAAACATAGTACATCAAGTATTCACAACACTTTGGCTTTAGCAGAAAACTTGTTTTGTCATTATTATTATTGTTGAACAGGCATGAAATAAGCATGGGCATGCACATGAATTTTTTTCTCGTGGGCGGGGGATAATAATGGGGGAGTGGGCAAAACCAAAATCCCAGGGACACACACACACACACACACACGCTCGTAATGGTAAAGCAGGATTCATTTTGGGGGTAGGGGTGGGGCTATTATGATTTACAAACACCCTCCCACTAAATCGCCCTCTCCCATTGATGGTTCTTTAGCTAGGTATATTTGAGGCGAGGGGGTAGGGGCTGACAACTAATAATATAGCAAGATAAAGATGTATAAATATTTTACCCTCGCTAGCTCTTGCTTCTGTACAAGCTTCTCTCGGTCTACATGTTGCTAGCCCTGCCGTAACCCTTGGTTTTTGTCACAGGGACTCGTTACAAAGAAAATTAGGAGTATCCGTCCATGAATAGGGATGGGGAGGGGGGGTCTAACCTGTAAGAATATAACACAAGGGAAGACACGAGTCCGCACCGCTCGGTAGTTCCAACCCTGCTAGTTTATCCTAATTGTGTCCGCTAATTTCCATCCTAAGCTATTCATAATCAAGAATAGTTCAATTTTCAAAACAGCTCGACACACTTCGTTTAATTTGTGACATAATGGAAAAAATGCAATAAATGTTCGCCGAATTTGACGTCTGGACAAGTACAAGTCCATCAGTGCCGTTTGCATTTGGATAGTCCTTGATTTGACCATGGACCGAAAGGTAAGATCCAAACAACCCCCGAGTCCGCATAGTCTGGTTCCCTGACCTCTCTCCACTCCGTTACTCTTCGTTATGAGGCACTCCAAGTGACGATATTCACACCAAAAAATTTTAAAAATAAAAATACTCTTGTCCAAAATTGCTGTATTGTTTATTTTATACTTATTACTATTAAGGATATTATAAGTATAACACTGGAATTTTACAAGTTAACTGTATAAAAGATTAAAACCCATTCTGTAAATGGATACAACTGGGTACTTAAATGTACATAAGAGAAGAAGTCAAGTGGATAAGTATGTTAAGCATTTGGAAGTTATTATTGTAAAAATTATTAATATAAAATTGCTTTTCTTTTCATTAACAATATTATACATTAAGGGTTTAGAGCATAGATGCAATAATTGTCAGTTGACAGAGATAAATGACGTGCATCTTATTGCAGTACATGAGTGATGATACTTTGGATTGCTGAAGCCACTAATGGTGGTAGGTAAAGTTAAATTCAACTTCTTGAACAGTATTGCAGAACTCAAAAGTTTCTGAAACTAAATATGTGATATGTTCATCAAAACATCCAGTACCATCTGCTGTCACATAGTCTTGAATTGCATGCATCACTTGGTTTCTTTGCTCCAGGGATGGAAATTGGATGACGGTGGGTCTCACAAACTGTTGATAATTGGCACATATGTCACAACATTCTTGAATGGTAGTCTGCTGGAAATTCACATTGAAGTACCCTGATAAAAACAATCTTCTGCACTTATTTGACTTACAAAAATCTTTGATGGCCTTGTCAATATGTCTTTGTGCTAATTCTGTAGCATTATAGTACAAAATAGCTTGGGCTCTGGAACCATCTCTACCTGAACGGCTAATCTCCTGTGTGTAGGCTTTTAAACAAAAATCAAAGAAAGGACGCCAGTATTAATAAGTGATGTGATTACACATTTTCTGCACATGTTCACACCAGAGTTGTAGTTGTGTTGTAATGAAAAAGATTTCATGTTAAATCTATTTGGAAAATACCTATGATTGAAAACAATGGATCTTGTAACTATTAGAGTAATGAACCTCTTTTTGGCTTTAAATATTGATACAAGAAAAATGCACAATGAAAGGTAACTTAGAATATAAACAATTAAACATGTATATTCAAATATATTTAATATACATGGCTTATATACAGATACTCTAATTAGCCTGAAACATATAGTACTCTACCTGTACCAATATTTTCATAAATACAATAGTTTTTCTTTTCATCCTTAAAAAAAATAAAAATAAAACCAGGCTATGATGTTGAATGAACCCATGAACTGACAGTCAGTCTGTACCTCCCCTTCCTGTGTTAAGTCTTGTGTCACATTAGTTGCTGGGGACAAAATTAAAAATAAAAATGTTTGGATCTTAATCACTGCTATACCTTCAAGAGTTGATGGATGACCTGCATGGATTACTCTCTTCACTTGCTTTAGGTCACATCCCATGCCAAGGGCTATAGTTGCAAACACCAGTCGAATTGGGGTCACATCTCTGGGTAATATTTTCATAATTTCCTGATTAACCTATGGAAAAAAAAAATGTTTAGGTGTGTATATATATATATATATATATATATATATATATATATATATATATATATATATATATATATATATATATATAGTACAAAACAATGTATTCAGTCTCCAAAAAGTAATTTATAATTTGCCTTGTTTAATTTCACTGCATGACAAGCAAATCAATATTTAAAGTGTTCAAGTAAAAATAAATATGGTTTCTCATTTACTTCCACCAGAAACATTGAAATTTGGTAATTAAAATAAAAGAGGAATAATTAAAACATTTTTGTTCTTTTAGTGCAGGTTTTAGGTATGCATTAACATAATATGTAAATTTGTAATATTTGTAATGGCAGTTAGTTTCAGTGTATATAGTAGCAATTTACAGTAACTTGTGATGTTCATATTTTGGTATAAATATTACGGATAGAACTTGAACAATGCCTTATGAACTTGGATCCTTAAAACATGCATGAGATTTTAATAAACATGTACTCTTTAATTAATATCTTGTATTTTAACAGGTACTAGTCTTGATTCTTCCTATCTTTACCATTATTTTAAGAAGAATTTGCCATGGTGTCATGAAAAAGAAAATGATATAAAACCATAAGCATTACTTACAATATTTCAGTTGTGTCTAACATGCAGCCATCTGAAACCAGTTTAGATCCTGATTTGTTGCCACATCAGGATCAACTTTTTTTATAACTACTATTGTATGCCTATTTTACAGAGTAGTCCATAATATGCTTGGATATAATTGCCACAGAGTTCACTGATAGTCAAATGTGATACACACAAAATACAGCATACAGTGTATTTGGTTGAATTATAAATCACTTTGTTGGGTTTTAAACATGGGACAAGTAATTACATCTTCAGGTTGCTGGGAATGAAACTGAACCACATATGCAGTCTCCTCAGGTCTTTCACAATCCATCCAGAATAATGATCCTAGGAGTCTCTTGGCAAGTTCAATGCCATATGTGCACCATTGCAACTTGCAGTATACAACTGTCAATGGAAATCCATGCTTATTTCTGTGCAACTCCAAAAGTAAAGGCTTGTACACATAGTCATAAACACCTTCTACAGTGTGCCTTCTCCCAGTTGATGATATACGAAACCTAATATTAATGGAAATATTTTCGTTCAGAACTGGTGTGGTGCTTAAAATAGTAAACCTTTTCATTTCTAGGCTTCTGTGAATGTCCCTCTGTGCTGTCTGACTTGCTGTTGCAGTAACCACAGGACTCTTAGGCAGTTTTGTATACCAGGCCTTATACTGGAAAGTCTCTTGAACTCTGGTCTAAAGTCCTCCCCCCATTCTAAAATGCAGTAGGCCTCATTAACTACAAGATAAGTGATGTCATATATTTTGGATATTGTCCCCAGCTTTTCAGCATGATATAGGATGTCTTCAGGATGACCAATAAAATAGGAGATATGTCTTGTTTGTTCAAAGTCAATACTAATTTTAAGATGCAAAATTTGAGCCTTCAGCTTCTGGATCTCCTGTTGCAGAACTAAGTTTAATGGCATAACTTTAATGACAATGCATGTTTTGGCAAGTACATATTGTGAGTAATAGGGCAGTATTTGAAATAAGAGCGACTTCCCATATCCTGTTGGTAATATAGCAACTGTGTCCTGTTTTTCCAGTGACTTGAGACAATTCAGCTGCTGAGGCTTTAAAAACTGAATTTCTGTGCAACATGCCTTGTTCAGCATTGCTCGTGCCATTTTATGCTGTATGCAACTTCGTAGCATTTTACTGTATTATCTTCTGTCGACTTCGACTGTCTCGGCTACAGCCTCAATTCCGTCTCCAACTCTTGAAGACTCGGGACCCAATGGAACCCGAAGTTCTCTGTCCCCTAAAAGCTTCCTGTGAAAACGCAAGGACGGTACAATCTTTTTCCTTAGCCCTCTCATCTCACACTACACACAGCATATCATCAGATAACGACTATTAAATTTCTTCGGTCACGCATTCGTTCACATCGAGATACCCATACGTTTTTGCATGGTAAACAAACGTCATAATAAAAAGCACGGTATCAGTTACTTCTCTTACATAAATCAATAAATTCCGTCACATCAGTACATATTCCTAATCCCATTATACTAAACAATATCATAATCAGATGCATTCCTTTACCTTACAACTCATACAAAGTACACAAATATCCATGCTCTGATAGACGTATACGTTCATAGTAACTAATCTTATATACTTCAACCAATCCAAATTCACAATTCAAGCATGTATAAATTCTAACATAACGCATTAATACATGTACTGGTCTACTATGAAGTAACCTAATAGCGAATTACAAAATTAATTCTGACCACAAGCTAACAATCTACATAATTCCGCCTCGCATTTAATAATTCTCTACGTAAGCTCAAGCCCATTTCTCAAATACGCATGTAAATGAGACACTACAAAGGTAATTCTACATACTAAACGATCCTAGTAATCAAGTATACATACTACAAATAATTACAATTGTGATGCCGTAATATTCTGCAAATATCGAGCAAATAACTTTGACCTTTTCGAAGTTTTGTCTTTCCTTAGAATCTACCTCAAGTTTTGCCGGCAATTAAGAGTGGCTTCTCGGAGTAAACCCAATTGATCCGCAATCCCTCTAGGCGAATACTGAATTTTTTCTTACGCGTCTGTAGTATCATTTAGATCGGAATTATAATCACACCCTCTATCTCAATTCCGATTGGATATCGCAGTGAACCGATCCAATCAAACTTAGCGGACATGTTCATCTCGCTGTCTGTCAACGTGAGGATGGATGAGAATACATAACGTTCACCACGTGGACTTCCTTTTGATCTTTGGACTAATCTATAACACATAGGTGTGATAACTGCAAACCTTTGTTTAGATGGTGCGATCTATCGCCTTTGCCGATTCAAGATTCAGGTCTGCGGCGGGTCACATAACCTTGCATAAGAGTTTAACACTAGCCCGCGGAAATCTTTAGGTATCACATTGCCGCGGTAATATTCCCAAGACAGTAGATTATAACTTATACATGACTCTATAGCGGGGGATTAGCGAACGTGACACATACACACACGCTTGAGAATAAAATCGGGATTTTATTCCCCCAAAATGGCTCGCAATGCCAATGTGCGTTACTACACGCAATAAAAAAACACAATCATAACGACGCTACACGCTGACTACGGACACGAATATACACGCAACATACGGTTATCCACTGCGCGATCTATGCCGTTTCAGCTCTCCTGCTCATGAAATCGGCGCCTACGTTCTCGGTTCCATTCACGTATCTGATCTGCATCTGGTACCATTGTAAGAACAGCGACCATCGCATCAAACTTCCATTCGACAATTTCGCCTGCGTGAGGTACGCGAGGGGTTTGTGGTCGGTCTCCAATATGAACAACCGCCGGTATAAGTATCACTCGAACTGTGATATCCCGAAAACGATTCCGAGGCATTCCCTCTCCGATACGGAGCAGTTCTTCTCGGCAGCAGTTTCCGACTGCCGTATGAGACGGGAAAAAGTGTCCCCACATGCTCTTGCAGTAGTACTGCTCCCAGGCCCGTGTCACACGCGTCAGTACGGAGAACGAAGTCTTTGGACAGATCCTGTAGACGGACAACAGCGTCGGATGTCAGCCTATCCTTCAGCATTAGGAAAGCGTGCTCACACGCAACCGTCCAAATAACTTTACTCGGGGCCCGTGTCCTGGTAAGGTCTGACAACGGCCTTGCAATCGCACTGAAATTGTCCACGTACCTCCGGTAATACCCGGCCAATCCCAGAAATGACCTCACCTCAGTTTTCGTGGTGGGGCGTGCAGCGTTTCGTAGCTGATCCACCTTCGACTTCTCTGGGAACATCGTGCCTTGACTCAGTGTGTGTCCCAATAGTCCAACGACCGGAACCCAGTGTAACATTTGGAAGGGCGAGCCGTCAATCCCGCTTGACACAGCTGTTCCAAAACGGCAGCTAGCAGAGTGAGGTGCTCACTCCACGTCTATGTGGCTAGCAAGAGATCGTCAATGAAGTTGTGAACACCCCAATCGCGCAAGGGTTCCAACAATTTCCGCATCATTCTAGTGAAGACGCTGGGCGCATTCTGGACTCCGAACGGTATGACTAACCATTGGTAGGTCTCATCGGGAGCAGCAAAAGCGAGCTTTGCCCTTTCCTTCTCCCTTACAGGAATTTGCCAATTGCCCTTGGACAAATCCAACTTTAAAAAATATTTCGCTTTCGAGACAGAAGCGAAAATGTGTTCTGGGTCAGGTAGCATTTCGACTTGAAATTTCGTCACCTGATTCAGCTTCCGATAGTCGACACAAAACCGATGGGTGCCATCCTTCTTTTGCACTAAGACTACAGGAGAACTGTACGAAGAATCGGCGGGTTCGATTACTCCCAGAGCAAGCATCTGCTCGATCTCTTCTCTTACCACTTGTCGTTTCGCGTGGGGCAAAGGGTAGGGTTTCCGCTGGACTGGCCGGTCGTCCACTAGCTTTAACCCGAACTCGACAAGTGACGTTCTCCCGGTTATTTCCGTAAGCACATCGGAATACCCCACCAGGAACGTCTCTATCTCTTACCGCTGCTCCGCAGTCAACATGGGGTCACTCGCCACGTCCGAGGGTGTCTCAGCCCTCGTTAATGGACAGCTTGGGACGGTGTTCGCACCTTCCGTGTCGCCTTCGGTGTCCTTAGTGACGATCATGGTGACGACAAACTCGCTGACGGTCTTTCTTTCTCTGTATCTCGTAAGGAGATTAGCATGGTAAAGCTTTTCCTTAGTCGGTAGTCGTATCCAGTAGGATTGACCCCCGACCTTCCGGTTACGACGTAGGCCCCCCCCCCAAGAAACTTGCAGCCTGTTATGTTCTTGGGGCAACAGCAACAGCACCTTGTCCCCTACTTCATACTGGCGTGGTTTCGCGCGCTTGTTGTAATACTTCGCCTGACGCGACTTCGCTCGCTTGAGGTTCTCCTGTGCGAGGGCACAAACTTCTTCCAGTTTGTTTCGCAAATCCGCGACGTACTGATAGGTAGTACGTACATCTTCGACAGCGTGATCGTCTGTCCACAGCTGTCTCAGTACGGCGATGGGACAAGTTAAAGCTTGTATGATATTTTGTAACAAGATAACCGGGTTGGATTTCGGATTTATAAGAGAATATTTTTGATGGTGATACAAATACAATGTTTATTGATGTATGACTTGAATGTGAAAAGAATTATGATTAATACGTGCGTGTATAAGATCCAAATATTGGACAAATTAACATAATCCGCACGAACCTAATAATGCAACAAACATAAATACAAATAAATGACCTTACACAATACAAGGACAAAGATGAACGATTCACAGTAATTTCACAACATGAAAAGAATGATGCATTTTACTAAAAATAGTAAAATATGATGTGCTTTACTCGTATAGTAAAATGTATTCACTCAAATAGTGAAACATTAGGTATTTTACTCAAATAGTAAAAGGATGAAAACAAAGGGATAGTTATCATACAAAATATCTTTACACTCCCAAAACACTGGTAAAGCAAACCCCAAAATTAGCACACGGCTAAAAGATTACATGCATGGAGTAACACAAAACACTCCGTCATTAGTACACTTGGTTACCAGTCACACTGGTCAATCAAGCGATCAGCATTATAGGTAGTCACCGACCACCATTCAGTTCCTTGGTCAATCAAGCAATCAGCGCCCACCAATTCGGTCAGCAACGCCCGATCACCTGCTATTCGACCAGCAACATTGTTCACTCAGCTCTACGGCTGCTATCGTTCAGCTTTACAGCTGCTATGGTCAACTTCTATGGTTAGCTCTACCGCTTTTACCACGTCGACGACGATCAGCTGAAAATACATCGAACACCGTATATTATGCATGACACGGGCATATACGATAACACGTAATGACGTTATATACGGTAAGCTATACAAATTACATTATCGGCACAACATTACCAAGCAATAAACAGGTTCAGAATTGAACCTATCCGTGTCCGATAAGAATCCTATGGTACTAAACGTTTCTTAGTAAAATGCAACTTTATATTGCTAATATAAAGCTCTTGCTAAGTCACAAACACGAATAGAAAATATTTGCATCATGCCACGCAAGCCGAAGCTACATAGAAAGTATACAAAAATAAACGTGGTAGTACAATAGCTATAACTTACAATATACATAGGAAATAATATACATTACTTACATACCTCTACGGCTGAAGATGTGCACGTCCCTAAGTTTTATTGGTGTGGTTACTCTCAGACTGACATCATTTGAGTAACCCCCTTGTGACAAAAGTTAAAGTATCTTATGTGTTCATGTTTTTTCCATATGTGTGTGTTTCTTGTATTAATTTTATTAAATTTTGTTTTTATTAAATTTTGAGTAAGGGTTTGTACACCATTCAAATCTTTTATTTCTTCTAACATATCAAATTTCTGGAGTTGTTATTTAATTCATAATCATAGTTTCCTATGAGTCTAAAGTTTAATAAATAAAAGCTAAATTAAATTAATTCATATTTAATTTCTATTAAGTATATTTTTATAGTTTTAATACATATATATTATAATGTTTCTGCTTTGCGCATAGGTTGTTTGAGATCTTAATTAGGCACGAGCAGCATTCACACTACGCTTTCGCGATCACGTGAACACTAGCTCAGGTACCACGAGTTTCTTGTCTAATACATGAATGACAATTTTGATCGTAAATATAATGTTAAGTGGCTATAGAAGAAGTGTTCTTCGCATTCGTTTAAGTTGTTTAAACATTTCTGAATCATAAGTCCGTTTTCCATTGCGTTAAGTCATCTTTTAATCCATACAGTATGGCGAGTGTCCTTTCTCCCTGGTCACAGGAAGGAGTCTCAATATCGCAATTTTGTCGATCTGTCCTTTCTCCCTGCTCAACAGGAAGGAGTCTCATCATCGCATATTGTATTCCATTTCTTTTGTATTTCATTAGTTTCTTTTAATATTCTAGCTCCATGGCCTTAAATCAAACTCCGTTTCGTTTGCGTTCGTTTGATTCTGTAATTCTTCCTCTGTTTATCTATCATTTTGGAATTAGGGGGCTCCTGTACTCTGTACTGAGTAGATTGCTTACTGACAAGACGTTCCGTAATGTGAAAATATCGCCTTACGGTGAGGCATTTATGCACAGGCAATGCAGCCTACGTCGTCTGTGCGCAGGAAGTATTCGGTTTTTCCTATCGAAAGCACTTCGCACGTGCGGCATAGGATGAACCGAACTCACTGTTTCGAAATAATGAACAATATACATAAATCACCCTCCCGGTATCGTTGTACACAAAAAACGAAACCCGAGTACATGTATTTAATAAATAAAGGGATTTGTACAATTCCGTGACACACGTAAGGTCCTCCCATACAAGAGTTCAAAGGGAGAAAACCCTAAACTTGCTTGTGGTACTTCCCGATATGCGAAAAGCATGGCAGGAATATACCGATCCCAGTCTTTGGGACGGCCTTCACACAGCTTCTTAAGCGTGTTTTTCAGAGTCCCGTTAAATCGCTTGACCAGTCCGTTACGTTGGGGATGATACGGTGTGGTCGTCAGGTGCTTAATCGATATCAGTCGGTTCATCTCTCCCATCACGCGACTCATGAAGTGTCCCTTGATCGGTCAGGATCTCGTCGGGCATTCCGACTCTTAACCAAATACCTAACAGCGCTCCAGTGACGGTTTCCGAATCAATATTACGCAACGCGACAGCCTCCGGATAGCGTGTAGCACAATCTACGACCGTTAAAATATACCGATTTCCCTGTGCCGACGCGGGTTTTATCGGTCCGATCAAATCCATCGCGACGAGTCGAAATGGTTCATCGATAAGGGGGGTGTACACTCCAAGGGGACGGGTCGATGATCCGTTTTCGGTGCCATTTTCTGACACTTGTCACAGGAGAGACAGAACCGCTTAACATCTCCTTGGACACCTGGCCAGTAGAATTCCTTGACAAGACGATCATGCGTCTTGGCAATTCCCAGTGTCCTCCCATGAGACTTTCATGCGCGAGTTTCAACACTTTACCTCGCTTCTCCTTGGACCCCCGACCAGTATAATCCCTTGACAAGACGATCATGCGTCTTGGCAATTCCCAGTGTCCTCGCATGAGACTTTCATGCGCGAGTTTCAACACTTCACCTAGCTTCTTCTTTGGCACGACGACTTGCTTGAAGTGCTGGTGTCCTCTCCTAGCGTGGCCATACAAGATCCCCTACTTGTATACGAACTTCACAGCGCCATTAGGAGTTTCTTTCTCCATTCCTTCTGCAGCGTGTTTATGCAACTGCGTCAGAGTTGCGTCTTCCTGCTGCAGCTTCCTCAACTCGGCCGGAAGTACGTTATTGACCGTGTTGACGTAACTTCCATCGGCGTCTGTTTTGTCTGCCGACTCTTAGACCTGGTTTCCATAACATTCACCGGCGTCGGTGTGTAGGTTTCGGGGTTTGGTTGCGGAAACACATAACGACATCCTAATATTACGTCATGTGATAGCTTTCAATTTTCTCCTTCACGTACGCTGAATCGAGGTGAATGACAGCAACTGGCAACGAGTCACACGCGCTGTTCGCGTACTGGACCTCAATTACCTCCCATGTATAGTCCTCGGGCTTCACGTATTTCTTGTCGACAAGAGAGGGAACTCTACACCCAGTGTCGTACAGAAGGGTGGCGCCTTCTCCGTTGACCCTTGCGAACACGAGGTTTGCTGGTTTACAGCTTGCCTTCGTCTCGCACTTCTTTCTAGCGACGACATTCACCTGGGTCTGCCTGCCCTTGGGACAGTCTTGCAAAATGCCTCGGGCGCTTAGTTGTAGCACGACGGCGACCCTAGCCGTCCTGCAAGGTCCGTTTTCGTGGGTGAGACCTGTCCAGGTCTATGGGTGGCGTCCTTACCTGCAGATCCCCTCCGAACTTCACGTCGCCCTGACGGTTACGGACAGCCGGCTCTCCCTCAACCACACGTCGCGACTCAGTGGGTCGGGTCGGTCCGTACACCCGGAAACTCCACTCTTCGAGTGTGCCTGCTCGTATCTCTCCGCCATGCTGGCGATCTCTTCGAGAGTCCTGTGCTTTCTCTCGGCTAGGAATACTGTCAACTCGAGACGGTAAGTACTCATGACAGGCTCCTTGAGTATAACCTCGCGTAACCCGTCGTACGATCGTTCGACTTCTGCCATCTTTATCCATTTCTCAAATTACCCTTGAACACGGGTGTGGAATTGAGAGTGGGTTTCCATTGTCTTTTTCGTCGAGTCCTGAAAAAGTTTACGGTACGTTTCGGCGGTCAGCCGATAATGGCAAAGAAGGGCCTTCTTGAGCGCGTTGTAGTCGTCAGCTTCTTCTGCGGCTAAGTTATGGTAAACTTCGCGAGCTGTACCTTGCAAAAAGGCCAAGACGTTAATCGCCTAGTGTTGCTCGGGAATTTTATGAACGCACGCGAGTTTCTCAAACTGCACGAGGAAATCGTCGATGGACTCTTCTTTGTCGTTGAATCGTTGCATACTTATCTGTACCATTCCGTGGTCGATAATCGGTTGTACGCTCCCTCCAGAACTCGTACTGGAGTCATCCCTATCGGCGGTTCTAGCTTCTACCCTTAATTTCGAGAGCGTGAGCGAGCTCTCTTTTTGCGGTCGATGCTATCCTGACCAACTCTTTCTGTGTCTCTCTGTCCGCTGATATCCTGGCCAGCACCAGCTCTTTCTGGGTCTCTCTGTCCGCTGCTATCCTGGCCAGTTCCTTCTGTGTCTCTCTTTCGGCTGATTTTTCGGCCGTCCATTCTTTGATTCTCTCATCTATGAACGCTGCTAGGCGATCTCATTTGAACCCTAGATCTTCCTTGCCCATGGCGCGATATTCTTTAATCATCTGTCTTTCTGTAGCCATTTTATGACATTACTAACTGTAAGTGATACCTTGTCTCGACTTACTAACCAACTGACAGATCTTACAAGTTCCAAACCCAATACTTACCTCTTGACAATAACTAACTTCGCTCAGGTGAGATTTTTTGCCCGATATTTGCTTCACAATTACTGCAAGTAACTGAAATCTACCAAACATGCAAATATCAAAATGTAACATACAAGTTGGATATCATACAAGTTTAAAAGACACAGGATGGAAAATATCTCACAACTGTTCACTAATACTTCCTAATTAATACTTTAGATCGTAAAGATAATATTTATGTTTAATTCAGATCCCGGACGATGCCGCCACTGCGGCGATTGTTATGGTTTGGGGGTGGGGTGCTCCCAATGTTTTATTTAAACTATTATAGAAGTCCCACCCAGGCTCGACTTTGTTGGAAGTTAAATTCAGTGAAAGATAGATGTAATGCTCTGAGCCCCCAGTCAGCAATGCCGACGGTTAGATGGTTAAATATACAAAGAAGGTTGAAATTCAATGAACAACAATTTAATAACCATTCAATAATCAAATGACTCAAATTTCCAATTACACTCTTTCCGCTCGACCCTTTAATAAACTTATTGCATCACTTGATTAGCAGTGTGAGATTGATTTCCACCTGTCCTTGTATTTCTACTCATCTGTTATATCCTTTCTCTCTCCTATTTCTCCCACTTCCTTCTCCTCTTCCTCCTCGACTTTTCTCCAAATTCCTTCTCCTCCTCCTCCTCGACTTTCTCTATACTCCTTCTCCTCCTCCTCCTCCGCTTTCTCTACCACTACTACTCTTCTGTCGACTTCGACTGTCTCGGCTACAGCCTCAATTCCGTCTCCAACTCTTGAAGACTCGGGACCCAATGGAACCCGAAGTTCTCTGTCCCCTAAAAGCTTCCTGTGAAAACGCAAGGACGGTATAATCTTTTTTCCTTAGTCCTCTCTTCTCACACTACACACAGCATATCATCAGATAACGACTATTAAATTCTTCGGTCACGCATTCATTCACATCGAGATATCCATACGTTCTTGTATGGTAAAACAACATCATAATACAGCACGGTATCAATTACTTCTCATACATACATCAATAAATTCCGTCACATCAGCATATATTTATAATCCCGTTATACTAAACAATATCACAACTCATACAAAGTCCACAAATATTCAAATATTAATGCTCTGATAGACGCATACGTCCATAGTAACTAATCTTACATACTTCAACCAATCCAAATTCACAATTCAAGCATGTATAAATTCTAACATAACGCATTAATGCATGTACTGGTTTACAATGAAGTAGCCTAATAGCGAATTACAAAATTAATTCTGACCACAAGCTAACAATCTACATAATTCCGCCTCGCATCTAATAATTCTCTACGTAAGCTCAAGCCCATTTCTCAAATACGCATGTAAATGAGACACTACAAAGGTAATTCTACACACTAAACGATCCTAGTAATCAAGTATACATTCTACAAATAAATACAATTATGATGCCGTAATATTCTGCAAAAATCGAGCAAATAACTTTCTGACCTTTTCGAAGTTTTGTCTTTCCTTAGAATCTACCTCAAGTTTTGCCGGCAATTAAGAGTGGCTTCTTCTCGGAGTAAACCCAATTGATCCGCAGTCCCTCTAGGCGAATACTAAATTTTCTCTTACGCGTCTGAAGTATCATTTGAATCGGAATTGTAATCACACCCTCTATCTCAATTCCGATTGGATATCGCAGTGAACCGATCCAATCAAGCTTAGCGGATAATGTCCCTCTCGCTGTCTGTCAACGTGAGGACGGATAAGAATACATAACGTTCACCACGTGGACTTCCTTTTGATCTTTGGACTAATCTATAACACATAGGTGTGATAACTGCAAACCTTTGTTTAGATGGTGCGATCTATCGCCTTTGCCGATTCAAGATTCAGGTCTGCGGCGGGTCATGTAACCTTGCATAAGAGTTTAACACTAGCCCGCGGCAATCTTTAGACATCAAACACATTGCCGCGGTAATATTCCCACGACAGGTAGGTTATAACTTATACATGACTCTATAGCTGGGGCTTAGCAAACGTGAAGCATAGTATATATGATACTACCTATTTACATCATGTATAATATAGATGATACTGCCTAATTTACATCATGGTTAGTACACGTGAGACAGCCTATTTACTTCGTGGCTGGTACATGTGAGACAGCCTATTTCCATCATGGTTAGTGCATGTGAGACAGCCTATTTACATAATGCATAGTATACATGATACTTCCTATTTACATCATGGTTAGTACATGAGCGACTGCCTCTTTACATTCAAAGTTTATAATTATGACTGTGTTCCAAAATACAACAATAAGAAGATTTCAATTTCTTTTATACAAAAACAAGAAAACGTCACAATAGAAGAGACGCAGTTCTTGTCTGGGTGTGGCAGTGTATTTTGGTTGCTCTGAAGCATTCTTACAAGACCTCATCATACATACATACATACATACATACATACATACATACATACATACGCACGCACACACACACACATACAAATATAAAGACATACAGACATACATATAAAAGACAATTCTAAAAGTAACTGACAATGCCTATTTCTAGCTTCAGTGTCTCACCTGAAGGTTATGACAGATACATGTTCTAAAGAACAAGAGATTAATATGGCGCAATTTCTAAAAGCAATAGCATTTGTTGTTAATGTTGTTATGGGATTAACGCCATTTTTCATCACACGATAGGCTATACATGGCGGCCAGTATATCTGGTGGAGGAAGAACCCGGGAAAGCCCAGGTTAGATCCAGGGACCCACAGGAAGCTACTGGCCAGGTTTCTCACATACGTTTGCTGAGCCCGAGACTTGAACCCACGCTGACAGAGGTGAGATGTAAAGGTTAGTGCATGACACCACTCTGCCAACCGGAGCTCCTGGTAATATTTTGAACGCTGCGGTAAATTATCATACAGTCAAAACAATTATAAATAATGGTAAAACTTGGGTCGTAAATTTCTTTTGCGATACTCCTTTTGAAGCAAATATATTCATAAAGACAGAGATTGACAGAGTGCGAAACATGTACTTTATTTTAAATCAGACGTAATGCCCACCCCCACCCCCATTTGTTACGGACACAATTTGAAGCCTGTACTTTATTTTAAAGCAGACGTAATGCTCTCGTCCCAGTTGTTAGGTACGTATATTACTTTTGTGCAAAATGATTCCTTTTACTCAAGTACATACAGAAAACTGGCATCTAATTTGGTGGCTAATGAACACGAATGGAAAGGAAATTTAAAACCCATTAGCCTCAGCGGAAACGGTTGCAAATTTCTAATTAATGCGGATCAAATCTATTAAGGCGTAAGTTTCCACCTTTTGTGATGATAAAACATGAACTCAAGAATTTACCTGATCGATTGCATTTTAAACGCAAGTTATTGCAACCATAGATTGATTTTTGTGGCTGAAACGCTGCAATACATATTTTGTATATTGTGTTATCGATTTTGTGCAGGTCATACCAAACCGTTGATTTGCGCAAAACTGTTTGCAATTAGCACCTAATTAAATATACATAGTTCTGATGCTTAAATATTTATTTTCACTTCACTTAGAAGCATTGATTACCGATTAGTTTACTTTAAAGTGAGTAGTTTAAGCATCAGATCATAAATCAGTAATAATCGTGATGTATATCTGTATTCGTTATATCCAGCGTATTCGTTATATCCAGGGTATCTGTTATATCTAGCGTGTTTGTTATATCCAGCGTATTCGTTATATCCAACGTATTCGTTATATCCAACGTATTTGTTGATCTGAAAGTGAACGTGAATCTGCGGCAACGTTGTAATGGATCAATCTACTGTTGTGACCATAACAAAATCTGCAATCTGCATCAAATAAAGAACCAGACACACAGAATTAGGTCTGAAATATGTTTGAATGTTTTGATAGTATCGCAAAAATTATGTTAAAGAAATTACTAAGATTGCTATACTTCTCTATCTGACATGAAATAGTTGAAATTTTAATTATATTTTATTGAGCATGATATACTGTTAAGTTCAAGCCACAATTTTCGTCCACGTCTTGACGTAATTGTAATATACCAAGCTAAGCCCAAAAATAATTGAACTAGATTTCAATCAGCGTTCTATCACCGTTTATAAATGAGTCCAACTTCAAACAGCATAGACACTGATCTTCTATCACAAAATGCGCCTACAGATCACGATCTGTGTTGTTTGTTATACTAATTACTCAAAACAAACTGCATAGATCCAGATCTGCTTTCGCATTATTCAATGGCCAATCTGGATCTATGCAATCTGAGTTGGACTCGACCTTTAAGCAAGACAAGACGAGTCTTTACTGCACTCAGGTTGTAAAGTTTGCGATATATGAGATATATATGAAACAGAACATGAACATAGCGTGTGATATCATAACAGGGGTTATAAATTCGGAAAACACAATATAAGAACCTGAAAATATTTTTTCAAGAGTCGTATGTTACCTGTATTCATTAATTGATTATATTTAGATACATTAGTCCTGGAATGTAATAATGAGGTATACATTTTTGTATTTTATCATGAAAATACGAATACGACAGGAGATAGTAATATTCATCAGCTATATCTTGCGACTGATAGAGTGTACAATATCTTTCATTATAGGAGACATTAATCCAGGTACCAGTATCAAGAGGAAACCTTTGATTTGCTGTTGTAAACTTAATTAAGCTTTTACGTGTATTTTTGGTAATCAGAGATATATCTTTTCAAAATCTAAACTAGTTTTAAATAACCCGTAATTAAGACCTTTAGATGATGCATTGATATCAGCTGCCCAGGCTCACCTGTATTGATCTTTTAGACGTTGTTCTATAAATTATGTTAACCATTTAACAGACACAACATTTTCATTTCTCCATTCGTAGCTAAACCGGACATCATCTAATATAGATTTTACTTCTAGTATCCATTTATTGTCATAGGAATTGCCGTAAAAAGCTAGTATACATGGTATTTTCTTGAATACAAGGATGCGTCTTTGACGACAGTACTGATGGAAAAACATTATCAGACACAAGTCAAACGAGGTTGATATCTTGAAAATGCGGTTTAATCGGAAACTAACAGTAAGTTGAATACCGTCCAGAACAAGGAATACTACCATAATATTATGAAGGCTGGTAAAGACATTCTGATATCAAACGTTTTTCCCCCAAATTAAACGAATCCATTGTCCGGCAATAGAATGAATCTTAACTAAATGAAGACACTTTTGTCACTCCTCTAATCGTATGATTTTTACAATACTCGTGGATCGGAAGAAATTTGCGGTGTCATTTATTATCCAAGCAAGAACAAAAGGAATGAAAATTATGTTACGACAAAATGTTCTTACCACTAAAGACAATATAGACGGCTTCATTTAATCGTGAAAACTCATCTAACTTGATTCATTTGGCAGGGATATGTACAGCTTGTGACTTCATTATCAACGGTATTTTCCATATTCTAAATTAAGAGTCAACATAAGATATGAATCTTAAATTTTTATTAATGATAATTTAACATCTAGGATTTCCCGTTTGACGTCAATAATTGCACTTACGACGAAAATTATTTTAAACATCAAGTATTTTATGGCTGAAAAATCAGCGGGAATTAAGCAGCTAAGGATAATGTTATAAAATGATGGTGACTCTTGGGTATTTTCGGTGTCATTTTGCATCAGATGTTATATTTTTTGAATAAATATGTCATGGATTTGGAAATCATTTCAAATCAAAAGATTCCTCAATGCTGTTTATCGACATCAACGCCATCAATTTACGACACAGCTAGGCATGTAGAACCCTGTACGAAGACGTTTATGTCTACGCGAGGATCTGATCAATATATCTTAACGCATTGTTTCATAACTCGTTTTTGCCAATTAGACGATTTCTTTTCTTTATTTGTGACGTTCTGACAAATTAAGACTCGATTACTTAAGCTTTCTTTCCAAGTGAATACCACAAATTTGGAAGACTGAATCATATTTCAGATAGGCACCGTGTAATATCCAAACAGCCAGCAAAATATAGTTTGCCATGTGATTCACTGTGTATTTGTGGCAAAGGTACCAATGAATAAATCTGCTATCTGGACGGAGAGAACCTCACATAGTTATGTCATTAAGATAAATACACTGACAGCAACATAAATAAAACCAGAAACTTAGATTTAAAATGACATATCTTTCATCAGAAAAATATCGTTTATGGCATTCAAATGATCTACATGTAAAATAAATTCCGTCATTTAAAAACAAATATTCACGTTCATTTTATGTTCATCCAGTTAAAATTTTTAATTAAGTAGCCTAACCAGAAATGCAACATCCATTCAATATTAAAAGGCTGATGGCAAGAATGAAATTACAGTCGATTCCCACTGCAAGTACAATCAAAACCTTAAGAAAAATCAATCGTCCGTTAAAGTGGTTTCATTTTGCTCAAGTTCTCTTGATGTTTCTTTTAGATAGAAACCGTGTATAACGAAAGTAGCGAAATAAAAATTAGAAACAATTTCGTCGTGTTCCTCGACTACTGCTGACATAAAAACACCATGTCGTTAACCATTAGTTAAAATCGTGCTTGAGGTGGGTGTGTTAACGGTTTAAAGCCGTTTTCAGCGCATGTTAGGGACAAATTTAAAATTCGGAGGTAATACAGGAAAGACCATAAACTTCCAAGGAATCTAAATATTACCTAATAAGTACGCTAGAATTCCAAAGTTCTAAGCCACTCCGTTTGTCTCAGCTTCATCGCGAAGGTCTTTGATGCTGATTTGGACGCAATAAAATACCATGTTTCATGGTAAACTAGTTTACAAAAACATTTTCTTGGATACGCATTAAAGCCCATTCACTTAAGGTGAGTCATTTTAGAGTCCAGCATAGACCGCACATCTAATTCGATGAAAATGAATGTAGACGACCGTCACACAAGAAAAGTAGGTGATTCTTCTATCCGTCATACAAATTTACAAAAAATGTATGAATTACAAAAAAGTTCTGAATTAGACAAAACATCGGTCACATATCTTGTCGTCATATCTGCTCACGTCATAGCCATGAGCGTTGAATCGGTACCTGTTTCAAATGTACGCGAGGTTACTTGCGCTTGTCCTTTGCGTCAGTGATAAAACTTTATTGCCTGAAGTCATAAAACACACGCTTTGATGTTTCATCCATATCACTTGCTGGCGGTCATTAAACAGTTTCTTGATCATTGACACGCGTGAATACGCAGTCGTAATAGCTGTACATCCGTGCAATCTCCTCTATGCAAGGACGGGCATGATTACAAATATGCACGTTTTGGTTAACTTTGTCACAAGCAGGTCCAGGCTGATGCATGAGGGGCCTAAGAGCTAACAAGAGCGAAGGTCAGCTGTTACTTCATTTTAGAACAGGACCTAAAGGAGGCCTATAAAATAGGTAACGGGTCAGAAAGGGCCGGTACGGAAAAGGCCCGGGTTAAAAAGTCCCGGTCCAGAAAGGCCGGTAACAGGTCAGAAAGAACCAGGACGGAAAAGGCCCAGGTTAAAAAGGACCGTTTAAAAGATTGATTAATAATAATAATAATAATAATAATAATTAGAAGAAGAAGAAGAAGAAGAAGTACACGCAGTTATCCTTTTATCACAGATATTCTAAAATATGATGGCATTAGGCCATGGAAATGTCTATTCTTACGGCTGCCGTGTATCAACTTTTGGAAAGACTATTCGCACGGCTGCCGTGTGAACACAATAGAAATGACTATTCGCACGGAGACCGGTCAACGCATTAGGGACGAGTGAAATAAAACGCCAGTAATGTAAACTCAGATAAACGTAACACATACCCATCAATGCCCTTACAGGTTTGACTGATGATTTCTAGGTCAACAAACATCATGAAAAAGGAAGTTGTTCCGTAGTATATATTTCGTATGGTGGCCGTGTAACTAAATATCGCACGTCTGCCCATTATTATATTTTCTTAGAATTTAGCTTTAAAGAAATCAGGGCTCTCACTTAAATGTTTTCACAATACTATGTCGTAAACCAGATAAGATGCATATGAAAAAGGATGGAGCTTAGGAAAGATATATGTCTGCGTGTCGGTGGCCAAAAACGTAAAATTTCAGTGCCCAAGAACAATTAAGCATTAAAAGTTTATATGCGAATAGATTCAGTAACATTCTACTTTGAAATCATCCAAGTATATGCTTGATTGAAGTCTCAGAAAGATATATTATGATCGGTTATCTGCCAATTTATAAGGTCCTTGGCAGTGTCTGCAAATATATAAATTGGTATTAAGCAACTCGGAAAATTATTTATAAATTATTTTAATTTTTGAAGATGTTGAGTCATCGTATATCCTGTACGTCCTCAATTTTGTACCTACAGGGAAATCTGTAATGAAAGTTTTCTATATTCATTATCGAAAGTGAAAGACATTCAAAATAAACTTTTATCCCACCCATCCCCACAGACCCCCCCCCCATTATTTTTCTAAAAATATTTTGTTTTTAAAGAATCTTTTGTCAAGACTATATTCTGCATCTTTTCTCGACACATGCTGTAAGACTTTTCATCACTGATAATTATCTACAGTATTTAAACGTACACATCGTCATTACGTCACTGCTAATTATTTACCGTTTTTAACAATATATAGCGTCATTTATATCACTGGTAATTGTTTACCGTTTTTAACCGTACATACAATCATTACATCATTGCTAATCATTTACCATATTTAACTGTTCACAACGTCATTACGTCACTGCTAATTATTTATCGCAGTTAACTGTACGTAGCGTACATGCTGCTGTAATCAGCGTTGATCATAATCTTCCATAGCATAATGAGCACAATAATCATAAGTAGAATGCATACCGTCTTTACTCGCTTATAGGTCGTGTCTAACTGCAGATAACATATTCTAATTTGGGTCTGTGTTGGGTTTTTTTCGACTGATCACTCTTAACAATCTGCTGTTGGGCTAGACGTATAACGGAGCATAAACGATATGTTGCATACACTGCATGGATAAATGACCCTAGAGTGTTTAACGACGTGCATTGGTTTCGTGACTTTTATACATACGATTTTATTAACATTAAATGCTTGCAAATAACTTGTCACAGCAATGTAAATATAATAGCTCTGTAATAAAACACGGTTGTTTTTTTTTTTTTTTCGCAGATAAAAAGGTTTCATGGCGATACGTAGCGATAAATAGACTCAAGCAAGGATTATAGGAAACCACTGAAAAATGCTTAATAAACAGTTTACCCTTTTGTTCTGTAACCAAGTTATGAAGGACTGGCAACATGAACTATACGCAATATATTTGATCAAAGATGCATATCACACTGCTAACGTAGATAAGCAGTTGTCATACAAAAATCATTAGCGAAGGTCACATATTAATAAGCTACGTGTTTCCTTCAGCTAGGTGGCGCTTTAGTTCAATTATTCATGCAATCGCGCAAAACTGAAGTCCATGTTTGAATGATTTAGGATTGATACAGTTGAAATCCGAGAGAGAGAGAGAGAGAGATTCTGTAAGACTTTTAATTGCCAAACCATTTTGTTCCGCGTGTTATGCGAATTTGCAAGCCATGAAAGATCTTTTGTAAGCTTTGAGATATATATTATACTTTTACCATCAATATTACAAAGAGGCATAGACCACATAAATACCGGCCTGATTCATGCAGAGCTCTATATATATATATATTAGCAATACATGAATAAACCAATATTTTTGCGTGTAACATTCGAGTATTTCACTATATACAAATTAACAGTTCAGCCTAAGCTTCCACGTTCAAATCGATCGATAGATGGATGGATGGATGGATGGATGCATAGACGGACGGATGGGTAGATGGATGGATGTATGGATGGATAGATGCCGTGATGACTTTTAAAACTTGAAACCTTAGTTTGGTTTTAAAAAAATTGTCATCTGAAGATATTTTTTCCATAATTATTGAAATTAAATAAGCTCAATGTATGTTATTACTTTTTGAATGAAGCTTTGAAAACGCAGTATAGTTCTTTTTGTGCACATCATATGCATAGGACTGGGATACGATGCATTGTTTTGTCAAAAACATACGATTTGACTTTGCATAAACATGTTCACAAAAACAAGAAAAATCAATAATGCGACCCATTAATATATGGATTGTAATGAAAGAAGAAACATATTTCAGAATCACAATAGATCTGTTTAATTTGCCAATTGTTTTCTGCAATTGTTACTTGAAAGTTAAAATCGTGTGTAAACTATTACACAGCTAGTTACAGTTCTCAACTAGTGAAATTGACACATTGCTGCGTTGATGAGATACGTTAGTATGAGCAAGTTTTACTTTACTTTTTTTTTTTTTTTTGGCAGAACAAAGGGGCATAAACTGGATTCTAACAACATGGAGACTTTGTTTGTTTCATTCAGCTAGATATATTGGGGAATTCAGACTTCAGAACCGATCTTATTTTGTCAACATTTTTGTCAGGAACGTAAAAATTAGTGTCATCCAAGTGAAAGTTTACTTCAGCTTCAGGTAGATCATTTACAGAAATAACAAACAAAAGTGGTCCCAGTATGGGTCCTTGCGTAACATCTCTACTAATGATCCTTTAGTCAGAAATATTACTATTAATTAGGCGAACTGCCTTCTGTTTGATAGTCATCCACAAACCATGGCATCCTTACTGTTATTACGTTAAGATTTTGCTAAGGAATTGAGTGACTGACAGTGTCAAATCCTTCTTCAGACCACGAGCTATTATTCCCACCATCATTGAATTTGTGAAATATGTATTAAGTTATTCTAGAAAGTCCTGCTTCAGTCGTGCGTTCTTTGTTAAAACTAGATTAGACAATGGGGAATAGATCATTACGTGTGAAATGAAACTAGAGATGACAGAGAACAATTCGCTTTAAAAGTCTGGAAATACTGGCGGAAAAGATATTATGTGTTAATTACCTAGATCTGAGTTCCTACCCTTCTCACAAATAGCCGGAACACAAGCATTTTTCCAGATACATGTAATGTTCCTGTTCTTAATGAGATACTAATGATGTGTTTAAGACTCTCAGAAATAACGCGGGTACATATTTTCAGGACTTCTGATCGCTAGCTGCCAATAACTGTTGCTTTATTATAAGGTAAGATTTTAAACATATTGTAAACCTTATCAGCAGATATTGTCTAGTTTGTCAAGATTTTCTGCAAATTACATTGCTTATGTAGATTTTGGAACGATTTTTACAATTTATTGAAAGAATTATTGAATACTACCGTAATAGAACTTTGAGTCCAAGATACCCCTTCCATTAACTTGACAGGAACTTTTTTTTTTCTCAGATCACGTTGGTTTGCTATTATCTTTAGACTCATGCATTGAAGAACAAAATAAACCATACCTTGTAGAACATTATAAGTCATGCATTCTAGAACAATATGAATCATTCAGTGTAAAACAATATAAATCATGCTATGTAGAACAATATAAATCACGCAATGTAGAACAATATAAATCATACAATGTGGAACAATATAAAAATATTCTTTGTTTTGTTTCATCAAGTTGTTGCAGATGTCTAAAGTTACGGCGCTTTTTTATAAGCACAATAATCGCTGTCGTGTCTTGTTTAGTCAATTTCATCGCTCTACCATGACTGTTTTTTTTTAAACAATTTCACCGGATATCTATCTTCTTTAAGTAGGGCATTATAGATATAGAACATTATTGGCAATATGTCCCTTGCTGAATATCAAGATTCAAAACCATTATAACATTAAAAACGTTTACTTATTTTTGATTAACATGATGCAATCTAAGTATTCCAGCCTTTAGAATAATTGCAATGGACAGTCTCTGCTTTGCTCATCTGAGGTACCACGGTAAAAATACGTGGTGTATTGACCAAAGTAGGAACACAGACATTAAGTAAGCAACACGGCCATAATAGTTGATGTAATAGCCAAAGTGGGAATGTAAGTTTTAAGTAACATAGTTTTAATAAATGGTGTAATGGCCAACTTGGTAATGTAAGCCTTAAGTAACATAGTTTTAATACATGGTGTAATGACAAACGTGGTAATGTAAGCCTTGAGTAACATGGTTTTATAATACACGGCGTAATGACCAAAGTGGAACATAAACTCTAACGTCTAGTGTGATAATTAGAATCCAGATTCATTATTCTCCACAGACAGATCGTTGTATAATATTAAAATTGTTTCGTAAATATCAGCCACAATGAACACTTGTCGAAGATTTTCTGTTTCAAACATATAATAAATTACGTCATAAACAGAACTCGATACCTTTTCCAGGACATCTGCACGAAAATTTACTAAAATGTATTATACTGTAAATATAGCAGGATATATCCGTTGTATTGAATATTACTTGATTTGATTCACTTTGTAGTAAATTATTTAAGATCATTATGATCACCTTAAACAGACGACATCAAATTTTGGTTGTTGCCACTCTGGAAAGGTAAGCAAGTATTTTCTAGATAAACACTAAAAGTTCCAGCTAAATTTAACCACTTGCCAGGAATCGAGGGTCCGTTCACTATTAGTTCTGTTGGCATCTCTATTTCACACAGTGGCTGAACTATATGAAAACTTAAAGTTAATCAAATCTCTCTCTCTCTCTCTCTCTCTCTCTCTCTCTCTCTCTCTCTCTCTCTCTCTCTCTCTCTCTCTATATATATATATATATATATATATATATATATATATATATATATATTTATACCACATACATTAAAAAATAACATGCATTTAAAGTGTTGGTATAAAGCAATTTGATATACCAATACTATTGGTATATCAAATTGTGATCCGCCCATGGCGCAATAATACGCATATATAAACATTCTCGCGAGCGTCTGCAGTTGATTCTAGATCAATTATCAATTTTCACAAATTAGTCACTAATGACGTATGAAAAATAACGATGAAAAGTATTAATAATCCCCGTTTTCTAAATTAATTTAATATGGTACACATTTTCATCACAATCCTTTCTGCTTTCTGTTCTCCCCTCCCCTCTCAAGCATAACGAACAAACTGCGCAGAAATGTGGAATGAGAGAGAAAAGGAATTTGGGCTGGATTAAAACCTTGAAATAGAAATTACACCAAGTAATTTACAAGAATATGGTTCGTCGTAACGACACGTGTGCACTTTCCTTGGGATTTATCAACAGTGCTTATCAATGATACAATGTTGCAAACCAGTAAATTCCTCGGTTACGTGGTACACATACTGTGATATATTTAATGTTATGTTTTTTTTTGTTTTTTCTTAAACATACCATAATGTTCTAAAAAATCGATTATTATTATTTAAATATGAAAATGTCCAAAGCTCTCTCTCTCTCTCTCTCTCTCTCTCTCTCTCTCTCTCTCTCTCTCTCTCTCTCTCTCTCGACCATCGTAGCAGGATACGGGCTAAAATCTATGAAATGGCGAACGTAGAGGATTTTCCGACAATATCTCTGGACTTATGAATGATGGTAACAGTTAAGTCAAACCGACCAAAGGATGAGAGAGAGAGACAGACAGAGAGAGACAGAGTTTTAAAGTCAAACCGACGAGAGAGAGAGAGAGAGAG
>JAECUM010028812.1:0-62802 GCA_016617855.1 Megalonaias nervosa | reverse complement strand
TTTTTTCAGAGTGCTTGTTGGAAATTAATTATGAAATTTATATTATCTTACAACGTGCTTGATGTTAGAATGAAAAATGGTAAAATAATTAGATATATGTTGCGCTTTGAATTTTTAATATATTCCCTGAAAAAGTGTTAAAATTAATTATGAAATACATACAATTTAAAAACAAAACCTTTGATTTACAAAGGTGATGCTGAGTAGATTGTACATATGTGATGACGTCATTTTTTATCTAACTTTCTTCACCACCTACCCAACCTTGAATAACGTATAATGTAACAAATTCAACGGGTAACTTAAGAATTTCTAACATATATCTTTCTATGCTAATTAGCTTTCAGGATAAAATACCATTTACCAAAATATAAGAGTGGATTGTGCACAATATCTAACAATATATTTCCAACTGTGTTGTTTTCTTCCCGAACGTCTTGGTACTGCGGATATTTAGTTAAATTGAATAAAACAGTTTAGTAAAGGAAAAAAGTAATCTATAACTCTCCTCTTCCTGAACGGCGATCAGCTATCGTGGCGTATACCTGGGCAAAAGCGGAAAGCAAACTGTTCGAGATTGTTTGAAAGAACAAAGTGAGAGACAGATAAATGAAATGAAAAGGCATAAGAAGTTTCTATGAGAACAAAACGATAAGATATTAGCAAGATTTGACTGGCTTTTAGACATTTTGCACATCAGTGGAATAGCATGGTGAGAGTGAATATTAGACGATAATGAATATCACAGACTGTATTGGTGATTACAGATACAGTGGTCTTGTCAATAGTTGGTGACTTGAAATGTATTGATTGAGATTATACTTTCCACACTTTATGAGAGGACATTATATACAGAGTCTCATTAGTCTAAAATCATATATTGAACCATTATTTCGCAATCTAATTGTTAATTGTCCTACACAAAGTGGAGCTGGCAGGGAATAGAAAGACGGCTTCAGTCTGTCCATCTGTTCATCGTTGCTGCATTTCTAAAGTATAACTTAAACATTATTTAAGTAATCAACCATTTCTATTTTTGACTAAACGGCCTTGTGATTTTCATTTCACTTGGAAATGTTGTGTTTTCTTATGTCGCAGGTTAACCACAGTAAGAAAAGCAGTAAGTTTTTTTCAAGTTATTTTGTGGCTGAATCTTAAAGCACTGAAAAATCAACCTCACCCCCACAATTGAATTGTCAGTCCTTACATGACGTTTATGAAACTTGGTATATACATCAGGCTAGTGACCTTGATGTGCCCTTTGATATTTTCAGTTCTTCAGTTTCACTATTTGTAATATGTTTTTCAAATATCTGTCCATCTCATCATTATTTACACTTTCAGTTTTAGTACAAATCTCGTACGCTTTAAGATGTCTATATTAAATTTGTTAGACATTTGAAACAAGTATTCATACTTTCGATATTTAGAATTCTTCGGTTTCAATCTAATCCATCTGGCATATCTTTCATTTCCCTAATGTACATTTTTGTGAAGCATTTTTGTGAAGCATGGATACAGATGGCTTTGTTTTCCTAAAATTACATGTTATTTATGTTTTGTAAAAGGGTTCAGTATGACACTGCTGCTCTGAAGTTATTTTAAAGTGCATTGTTTTCTTCATTGCATTTAATGTTTCATTAAGATACTAGTCCATGTGAGATATTTGCGTTTCTAAAATTCTTTTTTATTTAAATTTCTTTCTTTGCTGGACTGCAGTGACATCCAATAATCAATCCTAATTAACATGTCCTGGCAGATGTTGCTACAATCTGTGCAATTGTTTTTAATATATATTATATGCAACTCCGCGTTGATAGGTATCTATAATATGGGAGTTTGTTTACGTGGTGTTATTTAGAATTTGCATACAATCTATGTAGAGACATACAATTTTGAACTCATTTTGACAATTCCAGAATTCTGCGTCCAAATGCATATGTGAAAGCCATTTAAGTTGTTACAACCTTACAACTACACGAACGTTCATATTTGTTTCAAATTATTGTTTTCAGATGTTAGTAACGGAAACTTACAAAAGATTTTATTGTTCATGTTCTTTCAATGCAAATAGGAAACCAATGTTCCCTTTATTGTATTAAGTAAGGAGTGGCAGTTGACAAGATTGAATTATATATATATATATAGTATATAGGTATATGTTGCTATATATATATATATAAGAGCAGAAAAGAGTATATATATATATATATATATATATATATATATATATACAGAAGTCCTAGTAATAAAAAGTCCTGAATGAAACTGAGTTTGAGTCCCGATGAAATCCAAAACGGAAGGCGATGACGTCTGTTGTGGTCAGCGAAGGGCTGCAGTGTCAACAGTCTCTTGTTGAATCACGGAAATATTATTTCCAGTTTTGAATTCAGTATAACTGCCAATAAATGTCTTTATCGAAGAAGTTTGTAGTAGAACTTATGTATTTCCAGGGAAAAGAATCACCTGAATTCAATAATTTGAAACAAAAATAAAAATTCAACCCAAACTGGTCATAACATAATAACAACTTAACGTGTCAATTGTTTGGAACCCGACTGACAAACCTTTATCAAAAACAACAGTTATACGCTAATTAAGACGCAAAATAGATTCCCGGATGAGGGTCAAAAGTTCATTCTTCTGGAGAAACTAGAAGTTCGTTATGCTGTTTGTCACGTGGTCCAGGTATGACCTTGATTCAACTTAAAGATTCTTACTCTGAGAAAGATTAAAAAAAAAAATAAAGTTGTTTACCAAAACTGTCACTGATTCTGAAACAAGGACAGAAATTAGATACAATGTTAGTTATTTACGTCAATGAAATACAAAATAAAAACATTAGTCAGGTCAAACAGTACTTACCTCAATGTTACATTACAATAGCATGTAATGGAATTAAAAAAAATTAAAACTAACAAACAAATAATTGAATTAAATATGCATAACAATTAGGAAGATTTGAATTCCCGCTACCATATTATATGGAGTGGTCATATAATTGTAGCTATGTCTATTCACCTTGTCAGTGTTCCCATCACCATATTCTATGGATTGGAAATAGTTTACCCAAGTGTATCAAACTTGTAACTATATTGTGAATTTTGTTTTGTTTAATAACTTTGCAGGACTTTATGGACTTAAACCACATTTTGTAGAATAGGGTTAATCAGCAGTGTAGCAACCATCCTAAGCGACACCTGCAACTGTTGGGAAGTGCGAAAGTCCTGCGGGAGCCCAAATTCACATCAAAGAACTTGTTGTATTGGTGGGGGCAGTGAGCATGGAGTGAGCAGAATTGTGGAAGGGGAGCAGAGTATCTTTCTCCTTAGTTTGGTACGTCACTATAAAACAAACATATAGGAGACCCTTTTCTATCCTCTCATCAAGATTACTATTAAATGGAACTTTTTTCAAGTTAGAAATAATCAATAGCCTATTTTTCTACTCCTGTTATAGCTAAAGCAAATGCTTGGACACTGAGTAGCTTGTTATCTGATAGGATTAAATGTTCATGACACACATTGGCCAGCTGTAGGTGATTGTTTATATGTATGGACTAGACTGTTAAGTTCCATCCCAGATCAGAACGATTTAAGCAGCTGATCTCTCCTTTGTTATTCCATAACAGCATTTTGAAAAATATTTTGGTAATATGGTAATGACAGGCATCCTCTGACTCTTCCATGTTGAAGAAATTTGGATATCATCATATGTTAAAATACACAAGTTGTGCAGTGCACATGATGCCATTACAAGATTACAAATCTTTTTAACGTCAGTACAGTTAAGTGCATGCAAACGCCTAAGCCTACCCTTTAAGTGACCAATGGCCCTTTCTACAGTTTGACGGATTTCTGATATGGCTTTGCTGTATCTCTGTTGCTGACCAGTCAATTAACTATTGTCTGGGGAAGGTTTTTGTAACCATGTCTTTAAAGTATAAGATACTATCTCCGACAAATAACAGTTGCCTCAAGATTTGATTGTTTACTGTTTTCTAGTGCAAAGGAGAATTTCTGAGAACCGTCGCTTTACGTGTTGACTCCGGCCATCTAACGAATGATTTCGTTATAAATAACCTGTCGTTTACAAGAATTGGAAGATTAATGTGAAACTGTATCTGTTAGTGCAGTCTCGTTTTCCATCTAAAAGACAGTTAATCTGATATGTACCTCCCTGCAACATCAGGAATATCTCAGGCAGCCTGAAAAAGTCACAATTTCTTGACGGCAGTCATGATCATGTCGTTTGATAAATTTATTACCACTGTCTGCTATAACCTTGACGACGGAATGAGCGCTGTCGTGGGCAGTATTACGAGAAATACCAAGTAATTTCATAGTCTCTTGAGCACGTTCTACGTTACTAATATGCGATAGAAACACTACCGACCGCTTAGCGGGAGAAATTAGGTCTGCAACTTGACTTTCCTAAACATACCATCCACAGACTCTACCAACTGCAAGGTACAAACAGCTTAAAAATCCTAAAATGACAGCGAAACTCATTGTTGTTCATATTAGGTACAATGTCCTCGGCAAAACCATTCGCTAGGTCACATCATCTCGACGCGCTAACATGCCAAGCAAAATAATATCGTCAAATTTATATACAAAAACATTTTCCTCTTGCATCGTGAAATAAACTAAATGTAAGCTAGACACTAAATTTAATGCTGAAATGCCTGGAAACATATTGCTTGTAATTTTCCTTATATACAAGGTTTTGCTTGTTGTTTTCTACTCGGAGACAAATTAGATAAACATTGTATAGTAGAAAAAGATAATAAACGATCTCAAATATAAAACGTAGAACTTTTATCGTTTCTGAAGAATTGGAGTGTTTGAAATCAATAAATTAACACTTATTCTCTTTAATGTTTCCGTCAACACTTCTTGCTTTGATTGTACTTTTATCCTATCGAAGCTGTACACCAATCAGCATCATCTCTAGACATGAACGTTGTTGTTTTCATGTCAAATGCATGAAATATTTATGCCACCTTTATGAGAGCTATTGAATTTATTAATGTGTATCTTTGTGCCATTATATATGATGTGAAATGTTTGACGTATTGTTCGTCCCAACGTGATCGCCACATGACATGGACTGTATTTCGGTGCAAGTCCGCTTTCGCAGTTGCGCTTATCAAAGATATTTATGTATAACACAAAAAAATCCAGAAGTAAATTAAGATCAGTTATGAACAATATTTTGCTTATTATTATGTGAAATACACATTACAACAATTAATCATACAAGGAAATAAAATTTTCTTATAAACCGACCGTTTAAAGGCCGTTACATTCATTGCCTTTATTTTCATGGTTACACTTAAGCAGTATGCTTTGCGATGCCAAAAGTATGACTTGGTTTAGTGATTTTTGCGGTACAGCAACACTGTCAAGGCTATACAAAAAGAACACATAGACTTATCCGCGCTGAATCAATAATGGAAATTGAATCAACATCATTATGGCTGCTAGTCGAAAGCCTCAACCATTGAGCCATCTCAGCTCCTTAACAATAATAGACTGAATTAACAAAATGAAAGGCCTGTTTCGTCATTTCCATGAATTTTCTTGCACGGTTCGAAATTAAGTCGGGGCTGGTTTGTTGTACTTTAAATAGTCGGTCCTGTTTGTTCTAACTAAATGTTTTTCTTTGAAAAACATTTCTTACTAAACTTTCTATTTTCACAACCACGATATTAACTTGTTAACCTATAGCGCCTTATCTGAGGGGCAAAATCGTGTTGTATCTGTCAGGAATCTCATAATGCTTTCGTTAAGCGTACGTGAATACTAATTATTCCATTACTGTTCCAACTGACTGCATTATATTCTGCTTGTAAGTACCACCTGTATATGAAACATGGATCCCATTCTTAACATTACACAAATCAGTACATATAAAACTTAATATAAAGATCACTTGCTTAATAAAGACCACTCTTTAGGGCCCACTGAGTACCCTTAGTGATTGCTATAACCAGGTATTTGTTAAGAAGTTATTTAACAAATAGAATCAAGAAATTTCCCGACAATAATGTTGATGACACAGTTCTAACGCACATATATGTTGTTGCCTGAAATCCACAACGAAATTAGAAAATACCTTTTATGTGGATGCAAAAACTAATCGAATTGACCCACCCCAACCCAGCCATTTACTCCTCACAACACTAAAAGAAAAAATTAAATGGAAGCAATGGTTTTTCACTTTCCATTAGCTATGATATCAATAATGGCAGTCACTTGGCTGCCTTGATTAATGCAGTTTTGCATTAAAAAAGCATCGATTATACGAAACCTTGCATAAAATCGATGCAAGTAGATCGACCAAACCAGCTTTTATTTCTGTCTGAGCATCTTCCCAAGACACGGAACCAGACCACGCGATAGCAGAATTCGCATGATTCCACGTGTTTATTAATTTATCACCATTTTTCGGAGATTAGACGGGGGCGTTACACGTGTAATTAACTTTCAACGTCACATTAGTGGTCAAAATTACTACAAACAGTAGTGAACATATTACTTTAGCAACAAATGTAGATAATGTAATACAAAATAGACAATAATAATTTGAAGATATTGGATAATAATATGGCAAAAAGGCAGTTATGTTAATTTTTTATAGCAACAATCGTATAAAATATAAAGAAAACATATGTCAAAATCAAGAAACATATTGCATTAGAAAAGAAACTTACTGTCACTGGAGTATATATATATATATATATATATATATATATATATATATATATATATATATATATATATATATATATATATATATATATATATTTGTGTTTGTTTATACATGCATGTATGCAACAGCTTTCTGCTCAAGTCTAGCACCCAACCGACTTTGATGCTACAATAAAGAAATAATACGGAATACCTGGTGTCACCAGTTACATCAATATTATAGGGTTCATTCCCGGGATTTTAATCCGCAGAGTTTGCAAGCTTTTGCAGCAGTTTCCACAACTCTCTTAAGAACGCTTCCTAGCAAATTTTGAGAGAGCTTTTATCTTGGTATAAACCGTGTTATTTGCAACATTAGTAAAATTTCTTTATCTGTGTTGGTAAAAAAATGGAGATTGCAGCTTTAAGTATTAAAATATCCAATGTTATCGTGTTTGTTTGTTGCTATGATATAAAACTT
Organism: Megalonaias nervosa; assembly: GCA_016617855.1. NCBI lineage: Eukaryota > Metazoa > Mollusca > Bivalvia > Unionida > Unionidae > Megalonaias > Megalonaias nervosa. Next base: position 55,626 of record JAECUM010028812.1, on the reverse strand, counting down.
ATCCAGTTTATATTATTGGTCTATGGAGTTACCTTAGCGTTACACAAAACTAATGTGTCATATTTTCAGTCATCGCTGTACGAAAGCAATATTGAATTTGGTGACAGGATGTTTATTTAATAAGTTAATTGTATAAGGATTCCGGGAAACAAAAGCGCAGTAGCACAAATGCATAGCGTTTCAACGGGTACTATTGCGGAGCGGGATTAAAAGGTAGAGTAACGAGACTGTTACGGTAAAAGACCTGAGGGCAGACTATTGTTGATTGATGATACACTCTAGAAAGTTGTACAGACATTGTAACGAAAGGAAAGAGACTTTCTTTCCGCCACAGAATAGTAATTAATGTAAGTGGAATCAATACAGCATATGATCGTGGCGTGCTGGGCATAGGCCTCGTGTTTTGCTCTCTTCTTAAGATTACAATATGAGAGCAATAAAGTTGTCCTTCAAGCTGTTTTGGCGGCCCTATTGTTCAAATGGTGTGCGTTGTTCTCGCCATTTCCGCACACATAATCACTTCGCGGGCTTCTGCTTTTCCTTTGGCTAAAAATTCGGGTTTTGCCACCTGATTGATGCTTGCAGAAGCATATGCCTTTTGAGGATGAGCTTGAACTCTTCCATGGAGACTGCGTTGTCGTGGATAGTCTTAGATATGTGGTTGTACATTGTACTAAACATTGGCGTTTTTTTTGTTGTTTTTTTTTGTTTTTTTGGCCTCCAGCTACACCCGCAGGCTAATAAACTTTCCCACTATGGAAACCATTCTGGAACCCACAGCTGTGATCTCAAGGGCAAACCTCTTATTAACAAAGTGTCTGTGACAATCAAAGGTGACCCAGACTTGTTATATGTCCCTGTGATGGCGCCATACCAACACCGGAAAGAGGCTGTCGCATCCACCACCCCCATGGCATGATTTCTACCAATGACACAGAGTAGCCATCGACAGACATTGGTGAATTTCACCATAATACGCTTGCATGTCTTAACGAAGAAAGTTTGGGCAAGCTCCTTCTACACACAGACTCGCCAGTGTGCAACCAGTCTGTCTACTATTGAGAGACCTCCTGTCGTTCCGATTTGGTCGAGAGCGAGACTTGGGCCACCTCCGATTTCTTCGAGAGCTAGCGGTGATGCCTGAGTGTGATGTGCTGATTTAACATTATACATTGTGCATGTGCTGCCAGCCACACTATAACATTTGTGGCCTTAGGCATCGCACTTACTAGAGTCTGATGATCAGTGAACCATATCCAAAACTTCATAAGTGTCAGGGCACAAGATACTGCTGATTGTGACCTTGACGAGATATTAAATGGGCTAAAAGCCAAGCCAGCAGAATCATATGGATAGTACAGAACTGCATGAAAGCCGTGAAGACCAGCACAGCTGGAACGACGAATACAGCTGGAATGATGTGTATGGCATGACGTGACAAGGACATATAGGAACTGGAGAAATAACTACAAGTCAGCTTGTCCGCCAGTCTGAGCTAGTGGCTTCTGTGCGGAAAAAGATTACACATGCCAGTATGTTATCACTGAGGACCTCAAAGGGATGAACTATGAAGAGGTTTCAAAAACAGATGATATATATATAATGTATATTTAGCATGTATGTTTAGTTATTTTGTTGTTCATGACTGTAGATTGTAGGACCTACTTTATGTTGTGGCATTTTTTGTAAACAGTATAATATAGCCAATATTCGCCTACCATTGTAGGTTATTTATTAAGATTATTAATTGTAAACATGTTTATTTCAGTTTGAGTGATGGATACGGTCTTGATGTTGACCGTAGAAGGTTCCAGAAATGAATTTCCTATTAAGTTCAGGGAGTAGTTTCAGAAACTGATACTTGCAAACTTGGTCAAGTGGTGAGGTATATGATCTTGTTCACTTCAGATTACTCATTCCCACCTTAACATCCGAAGTGGAATCAGTCTTATGGTTGTGTACAGTTTTCATTTTATAGGATTTATTTATTTAAATTATTCACTGGAATTACAAAATGCTCATTAATACTTCTTGGACTAAATAACTATTACGATTATTGTGAATTCATTCAAAGATATTTTAGATTATATCATTGTGACAAATGAAGACTATTAACACATTGGTCTTTGTGATAGAACCTTTAGGAATATTTGGGATTTAATTCACAGTACTGAAATTTCGTTTTAAATTTCCACATTATAGTCTGTTACTTAGTTTAAGACCATAGAGTCGTAGCTGTGGGTTGAAAAGACAGATCGCTGGGATCGTCTCTGCTTTGCCTATACGCAGCGGTCTTGAGGCACCGTCTGCCCCTTTTAGCCGCAAGCACCCTGCATGTGATGCAATAAAGTATCCGCTCACCAATACCACTTGACCAGCATCAGCAGCCCCCTCTACATTTGTTATGGTCCAGTACTACCTCAAATCATAGCTGGAATGATAAACTAGGGCATGTTGAAAAACAGCAGTCTAAAAACACTAATTTTTAATGATGATGAGTTTCACTTCTGAAAAAGCACAAATGCCTTTACTGAACCAAAGTTGAGAGCGATACCAGCGCAACAGAGGAAAGCATGACAGGAAGTGAATGGGTCACTAAGGTTAAAAGCTAAGGTAGAGCCCCCTAAATTAAAAATAAATTTACTGCTACAAAGTCGGACTGAAAAAAGATGGAAAAGAAACGCCAGCACTCAGGTACAGGCAGCGATGATTGCACGAGTGCAAGAAAGCGTGATGTCATCTTGTGTTCCCTGGGTCGGCCTAGCTTTTACGGCTGGCTTCACATACGACATATTCCGATGCTCACCGCCTCTACAACATCAATAGAAACCAGTAGTCCTGTCGTAACAAACGCCAGAAATGCAAACAGCCTCTATTAGACACACGCCAGACCTTTTTCATATGGAACAATTGTTAAGAGTTGTCTATACAACCGTATGCCAAAGACATCAGAAACCTGAAGATCACACAGGACATGCTAATAATAAAGGCATCAGTTCTGCTAACATCACAGCAACCTAATGGGAGGCTTCTTGTTAACTCCATAATTTTCACTCCTTCGAACTACCTCTTATCCCAGATAGATACACAACCCTACGAAGACGGCATCCGACGCGATAATGCAATAGAATAGTTAAAAGCTGCACAGGCTGGGTACCAAAGTGAGAGATTTACAAACTACGTATGAAACTGCCATTCTCACCAAACAAGAGAGGGAGGAAAATAAGTTTTGGCCTGAACAAAAGCTTTCTAACTTTTACGCAGTATGGCCCAAGCAGCAAAACTAAGAAATAATTTTTATATTCAGGGCCCCGCTTTCACTGGCCCAAGTCTTACAAGTACTTGTAAAACATTTCTAGCATTAGTATAACAAGTGCGGCATCTTTAACACAGGCAATTTCTGCTGCTAGCATAGCAGTGGAGGTAGAGTTATGGAGAGCGGTTCATGGTGTTGCATGCGCCGCCAAACGTGACAAATTTCATGATCTTATCACTCATCTTGGGGACAGGACCAACTTTCTCATTGAATCCTCGATGTGACAATTTGCGATTCGACTGCTTCGACAATAAACAGTCTTTAAACTGTAATAACACGACGAACAACAATCAATAGATTGATCAATCAAGTTCGTATGGACACAGATTATCCAAGCGTATTGCTTGAACGTTTGTTCTTCAATTTCCAAGAAAACAACGGCTTGTAAACAAATTGAAAGTACATTTTTCCTTATACGACATTCACTGTAGAATTTAATTCTTATTTCAGTCAACGTTTTGCTGTTAAAAAACTGGGATGTTTTCAACGTCTGAATAGCTACATATCTATGTTTTACAGAGAAAGTGTTACATTTAAAGATTGATACACTGGTGTATTACGCTACAGAAACAAACGTAGGTTATTTAGAAAAGAGTCACTGAGAGTAAAGTATCATGTCCAGTGACGCACCATGGTAACTGTGCACATAATCAAGTGAAAGTGACGTATGAAATTAGTGTAACAATCACTAACCGCATATACCACTGTTTGATTTATAAACTTTCATCAGCAAATGAATGCTCAAAATGAAATCGGTACATCTCAAGAAAAATAACGAACCTTGTATTGGAAATAATTTTAATCTTTGTATTAGAAATCAGCAAAAATATCTCAGAACACATTTGAACTTCGATAACCCCATTTTCAATTATATATGTTCTATGATATCACACGATAATCCTGTGAACGGCAGAGTATGCCGCTTATGAGACACCCACGGAAAGATTTCCGTGTTCTCATCTGACACGTTGGTCCTCGCAGTATCGTTGTCACATTTATCTGAAATTTTGTTGTTTGGCCTTCCATATGGATCCATTGCAGGGAGCATGAAAGACGCTATGCTTTTCCTTTTCCCAAAATTTAACAATCTACTGGATTTGGACCTTCCCCGACGTTCATTCGAACACTGGTTTCCTTGGCCTGTTTTGAATGGATGGAAGGGAAAATTCAAAAATGTTTGTATAAGTAAATAATTTCACAAGACTATCGAGTCCTTCAAAACTTACAAAAATTAACCTATTAGATAAGACTTTCTTCTTCTAAATTTTTCTGGTAACTAAAACTCGCGTACGTTTAGAGCAGTCTGTCAAGGAAAATTTTCAACTCATTTGTATAAAACATGTACATTTTATTACCAAGTTTATCACCCGTACAAATAAGATAATGTGCTTTATCTACTAGTTTGTACCTAATTGGTTCCATATTGAATGATGTGTACAATATTAATCCAGTCAAGTTCATACTACGCAAAAGATGTACAAATGCGGCAGCAGGATGCGAAATTATTGCTCGAGTGCTATCAGATAAGAAACGTCATCAATAGGCTCGAATGCAGAAAAAGAGTATGACGGATACACCGAAGCCGACAAAATTATACATCTGCATTGCTTTATTTAACAGGTGAGACATTATAACCTCTGTATATCTATATCTAAACACTTTTTATTCTCATCTAGCTTCTATATTCATAAACCGAGAATGAAGCTCTAATTTTATTAACTTAACATTGCATTTTAAATATTTTACTTTTTGTTGAATTGGACTCAAAATACTAGCAATGACCGATTCATCAAGATTCTTTTCATACACAATAATTCTCATTTGCGTATATGTGTGTTAGTATTATAAGCTTTTAACGGCAAGTAGTCACAATATTGACCATTTGGCTGTGAATAAAAGGAAAATTGTAAAACAAAGGTATCCTAAAACTCAGCCTTCGTAACGAAATGTATATTCGGACTTGATATCTTGAGCTCGAGTTTGTAGCTAAATTTGTGAAATTCAAACTTGTAAGCGTTTAAGAATAGAAACCTGCATTAACTCGACAAAAACATCAAGATTTTTTAAACTCTTCATAAACAAATGCGGTTAATAAATTAAAAATGTGACACATACTTGCATACTACGTCTTGCTAGAGCAAAATAACAATGCTATAGATATATATATGATCGACATGCTGTTAGTATAGCGATGTTAATAACTGTTAAGCTTATTAGTATTGCGGTATTTAAAAAGAACTATATACAACAAAAATGCTTTCTAGCAGAGATGAACCCGTTTGAGCCAAAGAGTCAATCTCAATTAATTACACACGACTGGTAAACGTTGAGATTGTGATCGATGTAAAGTAATATAATCTCACTGATGAACGTTTCGCTCATTATTCATACACAGTGCGAAGATTGCATAAAAAAAACTTTTCCGGGTTCATGTCTGCTAGGTGTGCATTGTAATATGATATATTTTAATACAGCCAAGCAATACCATTTAAAATTAAATAACTTACCGCCACCGTATGCACAGTCTGTACCTAAAACCTCTATAAATCAATCGTGTGAGTAAATTTATTTATCCCATGAATTACCAGTATTATTTTTATATTAAAAGTGGACCAATCGTTTCCCAAACGAAACCTTTCAAATGCAAATATTGTTGTGAGTTTGAAACAATGAACAGGGTGATTTTTTTATCTTTAATTTTCTTTTATGTTTGGTCAAGGCATTCTATAATACATTTTACTGAGGTACATGATATTTTTGTACAGCACGCATATAAGTTTATATGACAATTTCGTTTAGAGTCTGCAATTTCTTAATATGCTCATTGAACAGATCATCCCACATTGTCAGTAGAACTTTAACAAACATTCTTTTGAAAGAAAATTTCAAATCAGTCTCTTTAACACTAAGAAACGTTATTGGAAATATGGATAATGCTTCGTTAAAGCCGTTCTTGTAAGCTAGTGTTGGAACACTGTCTACGTCATTCCCTCACATGTGATTTAGTTTATATTACAAATCAAACATGCATGAGCTATCCTGTGTCTTGTTTCTTTCCAAGAAGGATGAAGTAATTTTGCCATCTTAGAAATAAGGTATTAAAGCCCAGTTTTTTGTATTTTGTGAATTGTTTCTCTTTGATTATACATGTTTAGTAATTTGAGGTCCGATCTACTTTTACATTACTCAATTCGTTTAAATTATCGCGTGTTTGCTTATTTATCTTAGCGTGAAGTACACCTGCTAACCCATTTAAATCTTTTTGAACTTTACACACACTAATACTAACCGACAGCGGCATATGCATGTCATGCACACAAAAGCTACGACAGCAAGGCAGTAGATATATCTCTTTCACGGTCATGCTCTGAAATGTTAAACAAGGCATTAGTACATACACGTCCAAATGAATTAGCAAACAGTGCATTATTACAGACACGATGCAAGTAATTTGTTTATTGATACAAACAGCTACAGTAACATCTTGCAGAGTCTCATTAGACTGGAGCAACATCTTTCCACCATTTACAATATAGTAGGTAAATATGATCATGGTGAAGATGAAATTTAAATCAATGACAACTTATTTGCCGCTTTTCTTCACCACCATGCCAATTTATAATGGCTTGTTGGTAGGTTTTCCTTCCAAACTTTTGTGATCGTGCACTGAAGAGATAAACATATAGTTTAATTTTGTGAATAATAGTAGAGTATGCTAGACTTTGGTTCACATAATCTACCAATATTTTTGCAATGTCTATCAATCAACATCTGTCTGCTTCACAGATGCCAACACGTTGATGTTTGGGCTAATTGATGGTGCAAAATATACATTTATTTACAGCAAATTTAATAAGAATATTCCCGCCAGTTGACTTTTATTAGTCAAAAGGAATTATCTACTAGCATTAGTCAACATTTCAAGATATTGATTGTACCTGTGTATTATTTTCATAGGTCATGATCTACACTGGTCTAGTCCAACCAGACCAAGCCGCATAAGACATCCTTGTAAGGCCATGACGGAACTTTCCCAATATTTGGAAAAGCGAGTTGATCAGCATCTGATTATGTATGTCTTATTACGCTTTGGTGATGATGGGATGACGTCTTGTTTCGCATAAAACATTAACCGTTTGTTGGCTGTTTTGGACATCAGAGACTCTTGTATGTCTAGGGATATATTTTACGATATCGATAGAACATTGCACTAACACGTTGCAGAAAGTATTGCTGGATAAATTTTGAGATCGCAGAAATGTCTTGATAGAGTCGCGTTTCTAAAGTTATGTTCTATCGACAAAGACCATCATTGAAGTACTTCACCACACCTCATAAGGTGCCGATCCCACGCCAGTGACGCGAGAGTAACCAGAGTCTTCGTCTCCAGCGCATAATGCATGGGCATATAGGGTCTACGCTGTTCGCTGGAAGTCATAAGTTTAAAGAAAATCGTACACTCGGATCAACTGGCGTTTTAGGCAACGTCAGATCGGTGTCTAACCTATTTGTTGTTAAACGAACGTGATACACAGATAAAAATAGTTCTAACAAGTTGCAGAGGACCTTACAACAGCAGTGCTTCTGGATCATGTTACAGACATCATCCGTGTAGGAATCTGAATATCCATTTTACATTGAGCGTCAATATTAAAAATGATAATAGTATCTACTTACATTGGACCGCTTTTCAAATTTAGTTCTAAACGTTATTCCGACATTCAAATAATAACAAGTATGACAAAGTGGGACCTTGTTCGTTGTATACTGCTCAAAATATTTACAGAACTCCAATTATTTGTACTTTATGCTGTCAGAACCAGTAGAAAGGGAAACATTTGAATATATCGCTGATTTTAAATTTTAAACAGCAATGATTTAGTTGTGTACAGATTAAACTTTTAAATAGTCTTAAATTCAGCTTTCAATAAAAATTTCCTAAAATGCACCTTATTACATGATAGGAGTTATGAGTAAAAATAATTGTGAAATATTTCTATTCATGCGTAAAAAACATTCTATTTAACCGGTTGACCTTTTACAGTATTTAAAACTGCCTTTGAAAGGTATGTCCCTCCTTTTTATATCTGTATTCAAAATTTGTGTTTCTTGGGTATGTTAAAGAATATTTGTGTAACAAGATATAATATTTTCATAATTCTCCCCTAGTTCTCCAGTGCATATCACTTTCATAATTTTTGTTGATCAAGCTGAAATTTAGGGCCAATTTATAATATGATCCGGTAAATTTGCTTATTTTACAATTTCTAAATAGCTGAGTGTATTATAATCATGAAAAAGTACTTTAGTTCTTTCGTGCTGTTGACAATGCTTCTAATAATGTTAATCATGAAAATTGCCATTTTCATGTTCATTTGGCTTTAGTCAAGATCTACCAATCTTTTTATCTTTTTATTTTTGCTTTCCTTTTGTGTCTACAAAATTTATATATAAATGACACACTGAACATGCTATATACTCTGCAGTTTTGCTATATATTTTCAGATGTAAGCTATACATTGCTTCATATAACAGTTTAACTTTTACCTGATTTATTTTTCACGCTTTTGCTGACAGTTTGGTCGAGGAAAGGTTTGTATACATTAGTACCTCCGCTCATATATGTTTTCTTCGAGAAATCTTCACTAAGTGGCCTCTTTTCTTTCAAATCAATCGATCTGTAATGAAATTACAGGAACCTATAAGACGACCTCACATTGTTCATAATATATTTTAAATTAATACCTGCGGTGCAAATAATGCATAATACACTTATAATATACCTTTGCCATATTTATTTTTATGTTACATTAGATAAAAGGAAGATATAATCGGAACTCTTAAATAAGAAAATGTTTTGGAAAACTGCTTCCTCACTATAAGATAAGGACTTCGATGATATCAGTTATGTGATGGATTTCAAATAATAGTAATAAATGTTCTAGTCAAACATGAAACACTACTCTTTTGATCTTTTCTTAACCAATATCAAAGTCAGGGTCGAAACATTACCACATGGTACTTCAAAAACAAGCTTAAGATGGAGAACATATCAGGCTATTACTGAAGACTTAACTTTCTGTCAATGTACCGAGCATCTTTTGAAAACCAATGTCTATTTCTATAGAATGTTTCTTCACAATTAGGCTTGAATCCAGAGAACGAAGTTTAAATTTTCAGATACACGCATGATACAAAGTGTTTTTGTCGTATGGTTTATCTCGTGAAATTTCAGGTTTGCTCAAATTAGTTTCATTGTTGGCGAATTGGTTCTCCGATAAACTTATCACGTTACGGCAGATCTATTTCATATGTAGCAAATTAGTTAGCCCATACACTTATCAGTAGTATTGTGTAACAATTTAGAGCGAAATAGGACTCCCATGTTAACCAGTGTCTGCAGGTTACAGACCAAGCAAGAATTTAACATAGTGCCATCATCTTGGTTCATAGGGCTTCAAAGGATGTCTCCCTGTTAAACATATAATGGTGCATGCGTTTATTTTGACGGTAAATGTTAGTTTGTCTACCCTCTAACTGAAATATTACGTAGAAGGTTTATCATGTGTGGTGTCTGGCTGGCTGGAAACGCAAACATTGTATACTCTGTTTAGGACTTGAATGTAATTGAATGGAGCTTGTCTGCATTCTAACTGAAATGAATATGACGTTGTACATTTATTATATGTGGTGAGTCTATCTGGCTAGAAATGTTACAGTGTATGGATCTGTTTTGGATCTAAATATGAGAGTTTGCCTGCCCTTTTAAGTAAAATGAATATTACGCCTAAAGTTTACTATGCATCTGACCTAAAACAAAATATCCAATGGAAAAGATCATCTTACTAACTAACATGCCTTTTGGAATAATTAATATTTACTTATTTACTGACGCCATAGTGTAGGATTTAAATCTCTGATTAATACAAATTGTTGCGACTCTACGACCATAAACTAAGTAACTGAAAAAAGCAACACCAACAAGTCTTGTCAAACTTAACAAATAATTTAATCATCAAAGTTATACATGAAAATGTGATAGGAACCTAGAGGATTATGAAGTGAATCCAAATTAATCCTTCAAATGTCTCAAAGAATGAAATGTTCTGTATAAACTTCAGAACCAGAAATGTACTGGAACTCCAAAATTATGACGTAGTCACAATGGCGTTGTCCAGAACTCCTTTTAATTACAATTATTTCCGAATAATATTATAGTCCAGACAATCAGCACTTTATCTTTTCACCAAACAAACCAAACAAATGTTTTTATCCTCTCAAACACTGTCTAAGTAGAACGTAAAACACGTCATCAGACTAATTGTTATGGCAGGAACACACGAAATAAGAATGATCCCAAAATAGAATGAATCTAATTGCAGTTCGCTCATTACATAAACATTCCACAGTCTATTACGACGTTATGTCGCAATATATTTCACGTGGCAGATCTTACTACTCAGTCTAATATTTCAAAATACATATTCATGTGACGTAACTCATCCAACAGGAATTATCTTATTTCTTCTAAGATACCACCTGACCGATCACTCCAATGGGAAAAAGGCCGAATCTCGTAAACAAATCACTAATAATTTATTATTAATAACTGCCAACACATAGGTAAGCATCTATTTATAGATCCTATACAATTCTGCGTTCTCTAATATCTTAAAATCAACATTATGCAGTTACGAACTCCAACTATAGATTATCACTACAATTTACAGTCACAAATAAAAATAACAGAAATTAGACAAAATCATAAACCAAGAGTTACAAAAATATAGATATGCATAACAAAATAGAGTCTCTATGCAGCTACAAGCCTAAGACCCCTATCCACTCTATATCATCTCTATCCTAGCTCCCCTACCCTCCATTGTTAAACAAACCTACAGTCCCAAGCACAAAGGGTAGTATGTAAAAGAAGAGGTATGGAAATATAATTTAAATTCCTTTAAAAAAAATAGCCTCCTTAATCCCTACTACCCGCTGATCTACATTATAAATATAGTAAGAATCGAAACCTTCTTTATGTCTCCTTTTGTCAACACAAGTGTCATGAGTTTACTATTTGTATCATCCCTGTGAGTTTACCAATGGAAAGAAAGAAGAAATAAAAGTAGGCCATCATTATATTCAATTATTTTGTGGCAGTATATCTGTATATGAGTAATTTATATCAGGTTACCACTTTTATCGTTTCTGGGGATAAGGGTAAATCCTTTGTAAGAAATGCTCATAGGTTTCAGCTTTTATAAATCCTTTGTGAAGGTTAAGGAAGGGGTAAACATTTTGGCTGTACTAAATTCTACAATTCTCACTAACAACCAGCTGCATTTTTGAAATTTTGCTGCCAGTAACAAGTGCACTGTCCGATATTTTATTTATGGTCAGCGTGTCGATCAAGCCACGATATTTGCTTTTAACTGTGTATCAAAACCGATAAATATAACTGTAACCTTATTCAGCTTCATTATTATCCAAATATCATGTTCTGCTGTAAATTAAAGACATGGACTGCAAAATATTACCTAGCAACCGGTGTTTGAGAGGTGAAATACTTTTTTTCATTGTTAAACCAGAATTGGGAACAAAACTAAGATTTATAACGCACACAACATAGAATAAGCTTTCGTGAAATATTGGATAGAATGTGTTGCCAGTCTAAAGCTTGACTGGAACATGTATAAATTAGAGGTTTGTAAACAAAGCCCTAGATTTACTATGATCGATGAAATGTACTCTGTGTTCATATACATGAGAGCTTTCTCACCTAAAGACTCAGAGAGAGAGAGAGAGAGAGAGAGAGAGAGAGCATACATTATTATTATAATTATTATTAAAATTGTATTGTGTGTGAGCTAGAGATTAAAAACAGTTTCTGTCTTAGTCAGTCTGTGCGTATGTATACGTGCGCGTGTGAAACAGATTTGAAAGTGGGAAAATCCATTAATTCAAAATATTCCATCTTTGTCATTTTCATTACATTTCTTTTTACACTTCAGCATATTAGCATTTAATTAGCGGGGTAGCCAGGATCCGCAAAAGTTGATGATAAGCACGAGATCAAACACCATGTACAAAAGGGGCGATCGCTTATTGTCTCGTTTCATTCAACGCAGATTATGACAGTATTAGACAATATTATGTATTTCTGCCACTATTTCAAGATTTTCTATTCTGAGATGATGGTCCATGAGTTTACCAGACAATTTTCCAACTTGTCTTCTTGAATCGTCCATAACCATGTGTCATCTTTCAGTTGGCTATGATGATAGATTCGACAACCATTACAACATTGATTGGTCAAACGTTGATTGTTTCAACTAAGCCGCTAGTAAATCGGGATACTAAGTGTTGTGCTTGTTCTGGCCAACGTGACATCCTGACTGTATCTTCTTCTTGTTCACTTAGGGTCTTTAACTGCTGGTTTGGTTGGAAAACATCAGCTTCTTCCATTACGTCAATGAGTTTTCTTCTCCGATGTTACTGCGACTCTGGATGTAAAACCTCATCCTAGCTGAATATGTTCATAATTCCTTGTTCAGATCTCTATTTCCTCCCTCTTGTTTTTTCTTCTTCTCCACCGGGCGTCTGTGGCTCATGCTATTCTGGACAGAAAACGTCTAGTTCATCTATTTCCATTTGTTAGTATTCCATCATTTATTAGTCTGATATTAATGTTCTCAAAACTGCAAATTTCCAGAGTAATGTCAAATTTTGCTTACAAGATGACGTTCACAAAAGGCAGGGCTAGCTGTAGTTGCATAAAGACTTAGCTCAAATACAAAATTGGTACCAATGCTGCGGGTACCTTCGGTTTTTAATTGTCTCGTGGCTTCAAATGAAAATTGCAAATAATCTTTCCTCAACAGGCATTGATCTTTTGTTCTCACAAAACAATCCGCTAATAAATCTAACTCCGTTCGGTTTTTACAAACATTAGTCCAGTGTCAACCCATTTTTCATTCATCTATTTCTTGCAAATATATGCTAGTAGCTTTGTAAGTAACTGTTACTGCAGCTTACTCATGGCGCAGACTGAACAACTTTGGCGATTCTCTCAGGCAAAGGCCCAAAAGCAGCTGCTATAGATTTGGATCACAAAGTAATTTGCATTAAACAGACCGACTTTTAATCCATAGTCAGGTTACATGTTATAAGATCGTGCTTCGCTCTACATTGAAGACATGCAGTGCAAAATATTACCTATGAGCGGTTGTTTGCAGGGCAGCAATCATAAAGATTGAGGTTTCGAGACATATCGAACAGAAGTTTGTTCCTTAAGCTAAGGATATTTTGGATAATTTATTAGATCTAATTCTTTAAACTGAACTCTAGAATTCATATGATCAGTGAAATGCACCCTGTGAAGAAACACGCAATGGTTCTACTTTGTTTTGATGTGCAAAGGCTTGAAAACTATAAAACGTAGGTAACATAGACTTTTAAAACATAATTACTTTTATTATGGAGAGAGAGAGAGAGAGAGAGAGAGAGAGAGAGAATACTTTTCTCTAAATGCAAATTACCCTATACACACCCTGCCTTCTTTGCACCGTCTGACTGTAATGAGTACCATTCTGAGGATTTATAGTGACATTTAGGTTAGAAAATGATTATATATTTAACATTATGGGTCTCTAGTTGACATTTATACCAGTGATAACACATCATTGTTAGAAGTGGTTAATCGCAAATGAGACCATATGACATTTTAACAGGAATTAACACCACGTCTTAGGTTTAGCATTTCTCGTTCTATAGATTTAACGAGAAATATAATGTTAAAACAACACATACTATTCAAATGATCATTAGGAGTAAGTATAACCCACTGATATTCTGGCCTGGTTATACATACATACATACATACACACACACATATATATATATATATATATATATATATATATATATATATATATATATATATATATATATATATATATATATATATATATATATATATATATACTGGTAGGTTGAACAATAATGGTATAACAATGCAAATAAAAATTCCTTATAAATAAAACCACATTCCTTACCCCTATATGATCCCTATATAATCTGAGAGAGAGAGAGAGAGAGAGAGAGAGAGAGAGAGAGAGAGAGATGCACATAAAACATTTGACGCTATTTTTTCTGTCATTAAGTCAATAAAAGTAGACACATATGGAAATTTCTGATCTTTGTAAAACCTGTTGCTCTTTGAATTTACTTTTTAGCTCTACAAAAGTTACAGACCATTTAAAATGGTTAGACCAGCTTCGCTACTTACAGAAGAAAAAGAAACAAATAATAATAACAATAATAAACTATGTACATTTCAGTATGGTGTCTAACGTGAATTTAACATTACACTGTTATAGCAAAGGTTTCACATGTGTTGGCTATGGAAGGAAGTAAATGACAACATTGAAGACTTACTACATTACCAAGTACATTTTAAAAGAATTTATTCCAGAAGACGATTCGCTTCCTTAGAAATTTGGATAAAATGTGCATGTGTGTGTGTTACTGGCTACATTTAATGGATTCCAATTACCTGAAGATTCTTTTTGGCAAATTTATGAATAGTGCCTGAAAAAGGCTTGACAGCGAAAACTTTATCTGTGTACGAAAAGTTCATTATGTTAAAAGTTGTGAATAGTGATGAATGCAACTTCTATAACCGATTGTAACCAAGATATTTTTCGCACTATAACTAAAACTGCATTGAATAAAACAAGTAAATACACGATCACCTTATACTCTGAAAGCTTTTTAAACCTTCCACTTATTTCAAGATTTCTATGAACACTGTATATCCCATCCAGTTAAAGTCAATATGTTCGTATGTACACAGAAATATACCAAACATGACAAAGATAGTTTGGTTTGATTCCATGGATTACCTCCCCTCTGCCACTGTTTCACACACACATAAACCCACACAAATTCACAAGCATTCACATTTTATTATTTGTCACATATAATGAAATAATAATAATAATGATAATAACTAACATAATAATATAAATAAATACATTCATACATGCATACTGTTACGTGTAGGCTTGTACAAAAATAACAAGAGAAAAGAGTGAAGCCAACAAGCTTTGTATATTTTAACAACATAATTTATATAAAAATTGGAAATAGGACTTACGGTTTGTGAATACAAGTCCTATCACTAAACAGTTCTAATAGAATCCGGGTTCGAATCTCGATGAAATTCCAGTATGGAGGCGATGACGTCAGTTGTCTGTACTGATGGTAACAGATCCTCGATTGAATCACAGTTTATAATGTTTCCGTTAAACTCCAGAATAAATTTCCACTGAATTTCTTTGTCCCAGAACTTTTTATAAAAAAGTACACTTGTTTAGTTTTCCAGAGAATAAATTATTAAATTCCAAAAAATAGAAAAACTTCAAAACAAGCCGGCATCAACAATATAAAACACCTTGTACCTTCAAGGTGTTAAGAATACGACTGGCTGGAAAGCTCTCAGAATGATCATTTAACCCAACTAGAACGTCATTTCATTCCCGCGTGATGGGTCACGTGGTCTCTTAACATTTGAACAGCGTAATAAAAAGAATGCAAATTAGCACGTAGGCAAGAATAGCCCTATCTAAGAACCAAAGTCTCACACTGAAAATATATATTAAAAAGAAAGACTGTTTACAGTTCAGCTAACATGCGGGCCGAAATGACCTTGGCAATAGCCAATCGTTATCACTCGATGTTTACAAAATCTATGAGCTAAAAATAGTGCTGAAGAAACGTTAAGATCTAATCGGGTCAAGCCAATTTTCGGAAAAGAGATTCAAATCCAATGAAAATTATCATTACAATAAAATATAATGAGACAAAAATAAATAAAAAACAATTTTAAAACTAATACACAAGTAATTTAATTATGTATTCGTAACAATACATACATACATACATACATACATACATACATACATACATACATACATACATACATGCATGCATGCATGCATGCATCCATCCATCCATCCATCCATACATGAATCAATAAAAAAAAAAACAAATAAATTTCATAGTCTTTATCCAGTTGAGTAAGGTCCGCGCTCTCTCTCTCTCTGAATCTTTTTGGTGATAGTGCTCTCAGAAATATGAACATAACTAGGTCGATTTTGTTGATCATTTTAAATGTACAGTTTCGTTTTAATACGTGAACAAACACGTTACATGTACAGTTTAGTTTAATACCCGAACAAAAAGGTTACGTATACAGTTTAGTTTTAATACCAGACCAAACACGTTACATGTACAATTTAGTTTTAATACCCAAACAAACTTGTTACATGCCTAATTTAGTTTTAATACCCAAACAAACATGTTACGTGTACAGTTTAGTTTTAATACTCGGACAAACATGTTACATGTACAGTTTAGTTTTAATACCCGAACAAGGAAGTTATAATCAACCATAAGCCTGGCAAATAAAATTATGTATCACTTAAACTCGACCTGTGTCTGTTTGTGTCAGAAATTTTAACTTCATTCCAAATTCTAGCTTTACAGCATTATTGCCCTCTAAACCCGTTTCATAGGACATACTAGTGTTGCAATTAACATTGATTGTAAAATTAACTCTGTTTGTGGAAGACCCTCCAAAGACAGACAGAACCTAGTGGATAACCATGTGCAGAACTTTCAAGTTCACGGTTTCATGGAAAATTTATATTCTCTGTCGCATGGGTGAGAATCATTTCTCTCAGAGGACAGAAAAAATTCCATTTATCGTCATAACGGATCCATACACTCTTACACTTCTAACCAGACAGACTCACCACACATGATCAACCTACGACGCAAGAATCATTTCAGTTAGACGGTTATCAAACTCATATCTCCCTCCAAAACATATTGATGCACTGTTACATTTCTAACCAGGGAGATTCGCCCTTTTAAAACCTATGCACCAAGATAGCGGCATTATGTTAATTTTTAACTCTATAATCCGCTTACACTATTTTAATATGTGAGTCCCATTTGGCTTTATAGTGCCCCACAATACTAATTTTACACCGTTACGCCAAATCTTCTATTTGTGGCGAATAAATATCATATTAATCTCGATGCTTGCAGTCTAATATCCGGAAGTTAAATGTGTTATACTGAACAATCATGGAGCTCCAGTAGGACTTTATTATTTTGAATCACCAAATATGTAGAAGATTATTACAGAATATACAAAAAATGGATTTTGCAATTATTAAAATTTGAGCCTTATATTAGTTCACTTGCTCTAACACGTGCGAAGGGACATGAATAAGATATCCGCAATGCAAAAATAAAATGTAGTTGACCTTCAACGTTGCAATAGAAAAATGAAGAGCTTTAAAACTTATCTTAAGTGAAACCTGGATCTTTCTTTTATCTTCTTCTACTGTTTGGTTCTTTTTTGAATGGGTAATCATATTTACGATGACACAACTATCTATTTATAGTTATCGTTTTAACTCATATCAAATGATTTTCAAAGAAAGAATAACTATACCCACTTTCCGTTTGCTTCATAGACAGATGATAACTTTGGCAGGGAGCTAAAGGAAGGGCCGACATATATTCCACCAAAAGTTGATCTTTCTATATCTGCTAATGGCTCTTTTGATGCTTCAATTGGGGCTAGTCTTGAAGACCTTTTACTGGAATAAATTTAAGATATTTTAAATAGCCTGTAATTAAAAATCATTTCAAGTCGTACCAATATGCATATTGGTCAATTATTTACCTATAATTATTTTAACCATTTCAAACTCGGTATTCTTCGCTCAGACACAGTATCCTCCGCTCCAGCTCGGTATCCTAAGTGTCAAACTCAATCCAATTTCATTGATAATAGTCATATTATCAATTCATTACTTATCAAATTGGAATATCTTTATTAGTTTGTCAGTCAGGTCGTTATTTACAATTTTTGCAAATAAAATACCCTGTTCCATGACTAAGGACACTTATGTGACATTGATAAACGAAGGGGTTTCAAGAAGCAGATAATAAATAGAAAGAATTTTAATCGTTATCAATGATCTGAAGTATTTTCGAACAATGTTTGATAGTATGGAACCCTATCGATGTAATATACTTACTATACATTTGGGAGCTCTGAACTATCTAGATTTGAGCATTCAGAATATTCTGAACTTGTCTTTTCGGCACATGGTTTTGAGACAAAAGTAGAAGTTAGCACCAATGTGTTCGTCCCAAAGCTGGTCTCCGAGTTCATGGATTCTCCGTAATCATCAAAATATAAAGAGGCTAAACAGGAAAAAGAAATACACGTACAGGCATTCTAAAATTAGACTATAAATGCAACGAAACCTACAAAGTTCTGAATTTAAAAATACGTTAAATTTCGCATTAACTTATCAGAAAATCAGCTTGCATTGATACAGAAAATTCATGACACGATAAATTTTAGAAATATGATTTGAAGCATATCTAATGAGGATTCTTTTCTTTTAACTTTCCTATGTGATTTGAATACTTACTAATTGTTTTCGGTATGACATCTTTTAATTTACTAAAACGCTTTTTTAACCTTTGACTTGCGGCAACATTAAACAATTTTGCTGGACAATTATAGGGTTAAGTGTTGTTAATTTCTAGCATCTAACGTTCATTAGTTACATCAGCTAAATTGTTAGGTGCAAATGAAGGACAGAAACAAAATAATAGCAAGTCACACGAGAAATTGCACTTTTATCTTTCCTTGGTAAAAGTACAATAGGTAGTAAATAGAATAAACTGTTTCCTGATTATATCCCTTTGCTTAATAACTGCGCGAGGGTCATGAACCCGAATACTCAAATGTTTCTTCAGATTAGAGCATTTCCTCTCTGTAGAAAAAGGTTTGTATTTTCGAGGGCGTAAGCCATGGGAATAATGTATTTCGAACGGAGAAAAATTAAGTGAATGAAGTGTTATATATATATATATATATATATATATATATATATATATATATATATATATATATATATATATATATATATATATATAAGTCTTCTGACGCTTTCAATCAATTAATACATTCAATGCCATCAATTTAAACAAAATCCGCAAATTAAGCAGATAATAAGCAGATGTAAATAAAATATATCTAGCTATAGTAAACAGGTCCGATGTGCTTTCCTGCATGTTGCAAAAGGCAACAAATGCCGCTGTAGAGGCGAGGTGATTATCGTCCGAAAAGATGCCTGTTCTAGTCTTACCCTAGGATTAGTCCTGATAGGCTACTGTGGTTTGTCCTGGTGAAAGCATTCTATTCCAATTGCTGCAGCATAAATAATCTACATATGTTACGGTGACATAAGACACCAAACCAAACCAATTGTTTTTTGTTTGTTTTGTTTTTTTACATTTGTTTCGGCAAAAACATTTCTCTCTGGAATCTTAGATATAAATGCCAGTTATAAAGCAATATCAAGGACGAATACTACCAATTTCCCCCCAAACATCATACCCCTATAGAACGCAAATGTTTGTCTGAATCAGAAGAAAAATAATTATCATAATGTCGATAAACGATAGACAACACTCGCGTCATATTCAATGCATTAATATAAAGTGACATTTTTATTGAAAACAGTGATTCGTGACAAGAATGTACTTGCGAACATTACTGTCACACAGATAACACGAAGCAAGGCTCTATTCACTTGAAGAACACGTGGCGTTTTGTATTTGTTAACAAGACATTTCTTTTAAAGGAATAACCATTAATTTGAGAGACATTACAAAACACAGCTTTTTTTTTCAGCGCAGTTGTGATAAATTGTGAACTGTCCGTTCAACTACTGTTACAAAATAATTTAGTCGTATGTCGCAAACTAAATAAAGTCACGGTAAGATAAATTAAAAAAACAGTTACAAATTAATGAGTTTACAAAATATTTGAATGAATGATAGGTAGATAATATGACCACGCAGATTAATAAAAAAAGCAATTATGGATAATATGTCATAACTTATTCTAAGCTAAATAGGTATTTGGGCATGGTTATGATGGTGTAATGTCAAAATGCTTACAAAAGTGACATCAGATGAGTGACGAAGTTAGCTATCTATTAAAATGGGGCCTTTCTGCGAAGTGGAAGGCAGTAGTCATAAAAACGTTGTCACTGGTACCTTTCTATATGGTCACACATATGAAACTATAAAAAGCTATCGCAAAATAATGATGTGAAAAGCGTATTTGGAAAATAGGAGAAAGCAATTAGTATTGTTATGAAATGGTGCTTGATGTTGAGGGTTAACAAGAATACATAACATTTTAAAGAATTTTAGTAGCTCTGATAATAATA
Organism: Megalonaias nervosa; assembly: GCA_016617855.1. Classification (NCBI taxonomy): domain Eukaryota; kingdom Metazoa; phylum Mollusca; class Bivalvia; order Unionida; family Unionidae; genus Megalonaias; species Megalonaias nervosa. Next base: position 34,974 of record JAECUM010028812.1, on the reverse strand, counting down.
AATTTAATGGTGTAAACTAGATCAAGGGGCGAAGTCTAAAAGAATATACGTATAGTTAACTGTTAATTACCACATGACATTTTTCTAGGTGACGTATCTGCTATGTGGAGCTGTATTATTTTTTTATGAAGTGGCACCTCGAAGTGAACTTCTACCGTATCTGTATTCTCTCCAAGTTGCTCCAGCAAATCTCGTAACTCTTGAGCTTTCTGAATTGTAAGTAAAAATGATACAGAAATCTGGATACAAAAAAAAGCATTATATTGTACGATGTAAACAAATGTATTCGTCAACATAGGGACAAAATTGGTGTAGAATAAAATTAAGTTCTACTCTTTTGTCCAAAAATAAAATTTTACGTTTTGTGGACATACATTGTTTGTTAGTGCATAACACAGTAAAAGAGAACTTGAAAAGTCTAGGGTAGAATATTACATGCTACTGGCAGTAGCGGCTAAGGAGAAGGTTCTGGGGATTCAGTAGGCACAGACACTACTCTCGTTTTCCAATTTAAGAGCACATTTCGTACTGAAAAACTGGGACGAAATACCATTTTCAGCATAAGAAACCACCCCAACCCCTTTACAAAAGAAGTCCCCATATAAAAATTTTGATCCGTCTTTGCTATGTACCATGAATTTCTCATGAAAAGTAGGCATAAAAAAACACAATGCAAAAAACTGCCCATATATTTAAAACGTACATCACCTGCGACATCAAGGCTTTATATCTCTCATTTTCTTCTTTTAATTCTTCGCTTTTACTGTGCAAATCAAAACTATTTTCTCTCGACCTCTCTTTTGGTTTTGCAAGTTTGGCTCGGATTTTTCTTTCTTCACCTGTGGGGTCCCTCTTTATCTCGACAACCTATATTCAAGAAACATATTTTCATGTAAGCTTGATCACCTTCTGGCATATTTGTAAAATTCTGTATAATATGCTTAAGCAATAGCCGTGTATTTTATAGCTTTTCTAGCAAAGTTCATGGCACCTACCAGTATTTGACAAGGATATAAATAAAGTACATTTGTTTTAATAAGACATTATACTTTGGCAGTAGAACAGTATTTCATACTTTCTTTTTTATCAGTAATTATATTTAATAGATGCTTCATTATTTTATCTGACCTTTACAAGTATAAAATAATACTTTTTTGTCGTACCTGACATATATAATTATATAAAAGATATGTCCTTGTCTTATATGACTTACATAAGTATATGCAAGATTTGGTTCTATTATCTAACTTAAACAAGTTATATTTAAGATCTAACATATCTAATTATATAAAAGATATGTTATTGTTGTATCTGACGTACGTACGTATATTTAAGATATGTTGTATCTGACATATAATTTTATTTAGTATATGTTCCTTTTTGTCTCCGTTAACTTTACATTGTTAGAATCGTGCAATATTTTACGATACTGCACACATTCATATTGCACTCACGTGCACGACACGTGTGCCTAGTAGTGTATCAGGAACTACTTTGTAAACAAATCAAGTACACTCAAGTAGCAGACGTTTTACGTTTTGGTCGATTAAATTTTTTTCTGAATGAACTAAAGCAGATGTTTCGTGGACTGCCACATACCAGCTGCTTTACCACATTCCGCGTTAACTTTCTTGATACAATGTTTCGGATTTAGGCTAGCGATAGATGCCAGACAGGTCATAAAATTGCTGGGTCCCTACAAAATAACACGCAAGTGACAAGGTATGAACTGTCTTCTTTAGCTGGTAATAAGAATGGCAAAAATATACTTAAAGGTTTACATCCTGTATTTCCTCAAAATGTACTTTCTTAGTTCTGCAAGTCCGAATTACATGAGCCATGTCATGGGTTCTAAAGCTTGGTTACACATTTCGAAACTGTACTGTAATTTCGACTATATTCCAAGTGCAATTACATCCTCCTTACTGCACTCAAAATGAAGTAAACATTATATTCCATAGCGTCTTTTGATAATTACGATTGAAAGACTTCATATTTTTCCCACATTATGATTCCAAACATTAAATGACAGAACAGAAACACACTTGCAGATGTTAACACGCTGCTCTCTCGCTGCTGAAATCAGATGTACTTCATGTAGAATTGACATAGATAAATCCAGTCATTATCACAATTTATCAGAATCGACAAAAATACCAAAATCTATTCATTCCAGACTAAACGGAAAAGTTGCTGCAATGCGCATTCATTCACAATATGAATCTAAATTTCAATTTTAAGTAAACTAAGACGCCATTTCTTTTAGAAAGTGACGTCTAGCGCGCGACTAAGTTAAAATTTATCTGGGTGGAGTTACGTGTGCATTAATAATGTTGTTGTTGTGTGCTGACGAACCTGCACGTGTGTATTTAGTTTGGAATACATCATAAATTCAGTTACTTTATTTCTTGTAGTGTATTTTTGTTTATATAATTAAACCTTAGGTAGAATAGGAAAATGAGCATATAATGAAAAGGTTACTGCATTTATATGGGAAAATATGAATTCGTTTTTTCGCATGGATATACTGTACTCCCAAGGTCGTGCAGTATATCCATCCGAAAAACTCGTCCATATTTTCATATACAAATGCAGTAACCTATAAATATAAGATATGTCGTTGTTGTATCTGACTTACGTAAGTATATATATATACTTACTTATATATATATATAAGGTATGTCGTTGTTGTATCTAACTTATAGAATATATAAAATATATGTCGTTGTTGTATCTGACTTACATAAGTATATATAAGATATGTCGTTGTTTATCTGACTTATATAAGTAAAATCAAGACAAATTAGTACTGTATCTTACAAAACGTAAGTATATGAAAGATAATTCATTGCTATATCTGACGTACATATGAATATAATATTATACATAACATATGAATATAACATTATATGTAACATATGAATATAACATTATACGTAACATTTACGGCAGATCGATAGTGGCATATCTTTAAATGGAACACAGGTTACTGACATCAAATGAGAAGGTGCACTTGTATATAATTTGGGAACATAAGATAGAAAATTACCATGAATAGTGATGGAAACACCTGCCTTATTAACTTCAATCCATGTTTAATTTGCAGTTACTAATATTAGAGAATATAAAGTTTTATCCATTGAAATAACATCTTATTCTTCATGTTTCAAATAGTTGTTGTCGTTGATGTATTAGAAATTAAAGTAGTAGTAGTAGTTGTGCTATTGATGGTATTAGTAATACTAGCAGTAAATGTAGTAGTTGTACTGATGGAGCTGATAGAGGTAATGATAGGGATGCTGGAAGCATTAATGATTGTAATAACAATAAAATGATAATTAAAAATAGCTGAAGCCTACCTTTGGTGCGAATACAAGGCAGAGGGTGATAGTTGTGCAAAATATGATGAAAAGGCTGATGATGACAAATGACGATGTTGGTTGATCTGTGATGACGACAGACACGGCAGCACCGCATGCACACATGATCACAATATTGTAAACGCTCATTCCTATGTATTTAGAATCATTTAAAGCTGGAATGCTGACTTGACGAGTTTCCCAGGCTAGGAAACAACCAAATACCTGCATAACAATGCAAAGAAGTGTGAATAGGTTCGGCCTTATTCTACCTCTGAGGAACTGCTAAATAAGTTCTTAATTACCTTTAATATATATATATATATATATATATATATATATATATATATATATATATATATATATATATATATATATATATATATATATATATATATATATAAACTGGTAGATATATAAAAGAAAAGCCTACTCATCTATGAATGTATGAATATCTTCTAACAAATTTTGAACAGAGGTATAAAGATATATTTTAATCAGTGAAATTATTTTGGCAGACCAGTTTTCTTTCACATAGGTGTGGACATTTATATTAAAGACTATCGATACGCGCCAACATATATAAAAGAGAAATAAGTAATAACGAATCTTAAAGTTTTGTATAAGAATATTAAGCATTGCTTTAAAACAAATTTCATACTGATATGAATTATTTCATATTAAACAAGAAATAGTGAAGTAACCTTACAACAAAGTACAGTACAATACACATATGATGATATCGTACGCAGCCTAATATAGACTATTATCATGATCATCAAACGGTCTATTTTAGTATTTTGATTAACTGGATGATTCTGTTATGACAAGAGTTTGGTATCGCAATATACTTTCATGGTTGCCTGACTATCGTAATATCCTAACTTTTCTGTATATCTACCAATTGAATGGACGCGCGAATTAAATTTTTTATTTCTCCTTATACTCAATATGTTTATCAAAAAGTACCTAACTAAAAAGCAAAAGAATCTTACCAATAGCATCCCCTTGTAGGCGTATATAAGACCCAACCAAATTTCTACGTGGTTACTCGTGCAATACTCTATGACCGGAATAACCTCATATTCTCCATCGTCCTAATAATAAAGTAATAAAAATATACACACATATTCCAAGTTTCATAATTCAACAAGCGATGAGATAATCTAATCACTATTCATTTATTCGTTATTCTCCTGTGAATACTGTCTTCATAGCTAGTACAGTATAGATCAATCAGAAAAGAAACATCATCCTGCAGAAGAAACGGAAGATGTTATTAATGAAAGGAGTTTTAATTGTAAAAACAAAATCACTGACACTTCCAGTATATACAAAGGACAGCGGTACGTCTACAATATTCTTTGTTGTTACCTTTGTGTTACCACTCTCTCTCTCTCTCTCTCTCTCTCTCTCTCTCTCTCTCTCTCTCTCTCTCTCTCACACACACACACACACACACACACACACACACACACATAAGCAGATTTCGCTGTGGATCAGTGGTTAATGGACTCGCGACTAGAAGGGTGCTGCTTCGGTTCCTGCCAATAATAAGCCGTGTCGAGCGCCTCTAGACAAGAACTAACGTCACTTTTACATCTACGTACACAAACACCTATCACACTCAGATAAAAATCCACTTTATCTTTAATGAAATTTATAGAGTTTAAAAGCAAGCTGCAAAGTAATTGAAGCAGTTTAAATATTTGACCTACTAGTTTTATAGTACTTGAAAAGCATCACATACAAACGATGTCAAATTCTTGTAGGCAATGTTGAGCCTGTCTACGATCTGCCACGTGACAAGGACAGCTACGTCAAGGGTCAACAACACACAGACAATGAGGAACAACTTGTAGTCTTTTATAATCTGAAGTTTAGAAAAAACACAGTTTTCTTGTCAAACTAAAACCTGTCAAAGACAGTAAATCTGTATTTTAATTATTTTATTTATTATTGTGATAGCTATCTTCAAAAGGATGTGCTGCAAGCATGCAGGATACGATTCATGTCATATTTCTAGAGATCGGAATATATTCGAGTCTCCTTAATATTATTGCTTATTATTCTTTGTTTTTCCAATGTCACTTAGCTTGGAAATGAAACAAAATCTACTGGGCTTGAGATTTTGTATCTGCCAATCAGAAAGGTCTTCACATTTAGCATAGAGTGGACACTGAGTCTTACACTCAGGTCCAAACTTCTGTATTATCCATAACTGATGCAAACATATGCTGAGAGAAGATCTTGGCCTACGTGCATATATTGCTGAAATTGGCTTCAAATGCTTTTGAGTACAATTATTCTCACCGTTTTCTTAAATTACTGTTATACCGAAAATAGCAAGGCTAGCTATATCCATATATTAACATGACACATAAATTTTTGATGTTCGAGTGTGTGTAAGACATGCTGTGTTTAAGCATATATCAGTGTCATCCTACATTACAGGTGAAAATGCATCATTTGTTCTACATTCATGGTGTAAGAGTCAAAACTATTTTCTTCTGGTTAAGAATGGTATTTATGGTTACCTTTTTATTCATTTTGATATTGGTGAATATGACATGCACCCTCCACGTCTTACTAAACATTGCTCCAAAAGCCAATGTGAACCCCAGATCAAGAATCCATGATCGAATCTGTAAAGAAAATAATTTATTGAAATAGCAAAATGTAAAATTTGGTAGATGTTTTATATAATCAAATATTTACATCAATGATTGATAAGAAAATCAAAAGTGTAATATTTGAGAATATAAAATAAAGTTTTACATTGCCTGTACAAGATAATCTTAGAGAATATAAATTCAATAATTTGGCCTTACCTGTTATGTTCTTTTCTTACATTAACTGTAATGCTCATACACTTATAACAGTTTCATTCTTTATATCTTATTCACTTTACATTGAATACATATGTGCGTGTTAGCAAATTGGCAATGTAGTCAGTTTTAAAAATTACTCTGTAAATTATATAGGCTTGGTAAATAGGTGTCATCTGGTAGGCTGGACTGTAACAAATTAAATCGTTATGGTAAGCAGACATGCTATGTGACGGAAAAAATGAGATATAATGGCAGTATCAGCAAAAGGTCAGTATTGGTCTAATTAATGTTATTATCATCGTTTTCGTCATCGTCGTTGTCATCATCTATCAAGAAGTCGAAAAGTGCAAAGTCTACTTTATTTTAGAAACATCAGTGCAGTGATTATCAGCTTACACATATACTGTCAAAACGTAATTACGAATCGTAAGCTTTAGAATCTAGTATATTTTGCTTCAGAATTCACACACACACACACACACACACACACACACACACACACAATTCTTGCACGGTTATGAAATGATGGGGTAGAAAGATTACTTTAATTTTAAAGAAAAAAATTACATTTTCGTCTGGATGTATTCAGGCTAAGTGGAAATGGGAGGCGCTTTGTTATGTTTTCATTTTCTCTCATTTCTACTTTCCTGCAATATGTTTTGGTGGGAATATCCACCTTAACGTATTGTACGCTCTGAACATGATAGAGCACGGGGTGTGCCGATCAGTGTGCATTCACTTGATGATGGGTGCATCGGGATCGTGATATCAAAACCTGCACATTTTCTGTTGGTGTGATGGCTGCCACATGGCACATTCACTGTCCTGAATGAATCTTTGGAAAAATGTGCTCGCAATTCTAATCAACCTTTGCAAAAATGGATCTAGATTAAATACAACAAAAGGTACTCTATGCTTGTAGGATTTCATCATAAACATAGGTAAGCTGCAATTGGCGGCAAATCATTGCCTTCAGTTATAGACTTTTGCTTGGATGGGCCTAACCATTTCCGTTTGGGATCTCTTACGTATGAAACCTTGTTTACAAACATGCAAATGTAGCTGGATAAATACAGAAACCTTAGAAAGCCGTAGTAATAGTTGTAATTTTCTGGTGATAAGAGCTAATAACTTCTAATTTTCCGAAACACTTGATGCATCTCTAACCACTCCAAATATTTGTCAGGACTCATTGATAAAAGTCTGCAATCGTAATAGTTTGAATGCATAAATAGAGCAAGCGTATTCTTTAAAGTGCTTTCGTGTCATCGGTGTGGATGTTCTTCTGGTGGGTACATTATGTTATCAAAGTCTCTCTCTCTCTCTCTCATATATATATATATATATATATATATATATATATATATACCTATATATATATATATATATATATATATATATATATATATATATATATATATATATATATATTCAACAGGGTTTTCGCCGCAAACTTTGTTTATATCCGGTTATTTGAAGAGAAAATCTTTTCATGCTAAATAATAAAGAATGAAGAGTATTCGACATATATATGTCATCTGAAGTTTTATTTTCGGGTGATCTATTACCGTTTTGCTTTAAGTTGGATACGTGTATGTACCTTATAATGCGTGCATTTATGGTTATAATTTTCGTACCGCCATCTTCCTGAATAGTATCCCCTTAGTAGCTATGGCAAGGACAAACATTCGCCATCTTTGCTTCCCTACGGTAGAGTCATACCGGCAGATAATTATCCCCTACAATGTTGCTTTCAAAATTTATTCTGGAACAAATTCAACAAGGATGTGTTGCGACTTTATGGTCTTAAACTAAGTAACCGAAAAGAGCGAAAACCAGCAAAGTTTGTAAAATTCAACAAATAATTTATTTCCCTAGAATACAAATGAAAATTTAAAAAAGAGCTAAGAGTATTGTGCATTAAATCCCAAATAGTCCTAAATGTGCTATCACAAGTCCAAATGTATGAAGTTCCAACTGAACTAGAGTGGTATTCGAAATAACTTCCGATATTGAATATGCTGATGTGCCTGTAGTCTAGAATATGCTTTTTTGCCAATGGGCTGGAGTGTAGCGATGTGTTAACAGTCTTTTGATGTATCACAATAATAGAATCCAAAAAGTCCTTTTCTGAATTACTATAAGTCCAAATTAAAGTTTCTGTCCAAGAATATAATCGCATACTTTACAATTTCAGCGAATAATAATTTGAATAAATAGCACCCAAATCAAAAACGCAACACAACAATAAGACTGAATCTCCTTCAGATGTTAAGACAAGAATGAATAGTTATTCAAATAAACAAAATTATATAAAAAGCTAAGACACAATAATAGGGCCCGGATGTATGTCAGTCTCCTTGAAAAAACATTCAAAGTTGTCAACATGTATAGGAATTTCTAAGTGAAACAATCAATGTCCTCGTCTCAGACTCACCCAAACATGTTTACCATTAATGATAATCTGAACATTTAATCAACACTAACAGAGAAATGTTAACTGTGTATTATGTATTGTACAAAATAAATCTGAGTGGACAGGTACACAATGACCTTGATTTTGGACATAGTCAAGTACAAAATACATATGTACATAACATATAATCATTAAGAAATGCAACAAATAATACAAATCAATTATACATAACATATGCTTCACTTTACAAGCTCGAGCCATGCATCAAACAATACCTTCAGCTTTTATTTCCAAAATGTGCGTTGAAAATGGTGCATGGCTACAGAACTTAGAAAGCAGAATGGCAGTTTACTCGTGAGTGCAAAATAAAATCTCATCAGTTCCAATTAATTTTCTATGGTACATTTTTAGACCAATGTGAAAAGAGAAAAACGCACATTGCTGCTAAGGCATTTGCCGTTTGTAAACTTATGCTTCACTGTCTCTGTTGGTTAGAAAGAGTTTCATCTGTCTTGGAAATCGCTTGGAATTATTTTACTGTATCTATCTAATTACTGCCAATTTCCAAGACAGAGCTTGACGAAAGTAAACCATGTGCGGAGAAGTACATTTGTACTAGCAGTAAACAAAGCCTAATATTGACTGTAATAACCAGTATGAGATCTCACGCCAGATACGAAGCAAACAACTTTAGTATTAAGCGCGATATGTAAATGAGATTCCGATGACGACTTGAGAACCTGGCTAAGAAAGGAAATCTGGAAAATTATTTACCTGGGTTAGACGATAGCAGTCTGGACGTTATCTTTGATATTTAGGCTAATCATTTATGAAATTCCCGACTATGAAAAAACAACCGCTGCCAACTCTGTTCTTCTCCAACCACAGCCTTTGTTCACCATGATCTTCCTCGAAATGGACAATAAAAAGCGCTTTGCAAGACAACGAACCTATCTTATTGAACGAGAAAATAGTATCGGTCGAGTTTGCAAATCCTTTGCTAGTATTTGTATATACACTGTGGCCTGATTGGCTAAAAGTGTTGACCGAATTTCTGAGTATGTTTTAATTTCTCGTATACATTTTTCCTCTGCAAACAAATGTATACTTTGGTTTTGCAAATATAAGCATGTTAATTTAAGGACTTTAGTAGAAGGGTTATTTTACCGACTCTCAGTCGGTGTAACGCAACATTTTCCGGGCGGCATTGTGCAATAAGTCCGATGAAATTGTGTACGTCCGAGCTTTAAAAGGGAAGTGTACTCTGTAGATGTAACCCATGAAAAATGTAAAAACAATAAGCTATAAGGGAGATCAATCGGTTTGGATGACTCTTCAGTAGGGAACAAAAATGGTGAAACTCTATCCTTGCACGTGTTATAAATCTGGTAAAGAACAAATAACCACATCAGGCTTTACTATGGCCAACCCTACGTTATGACACAAAAACATGTAAAATAGATAGACATGAAATGTATAAAATGAATACAAAAGTAAATTTTGAAGGTTAGCCTAATAGATGGAAACCGACAAAATGAACATAAAAAACTTCACCAAATGTTTTAGGCTTAGTTCTCATGAAATTGCTCATGTGTATATTGTGCTATGCATCCATGTGCTACAAGCTGCTTTTCTCACGTGTGAAATGACTTTTGCATTATCTCAGGAGATCGAACTATCATTTCAAGCCTTCTAAATTTTTGTTTGTTCATCCATATTTGATTACAAATCGGCATATTAAAATACCTTTATGTCCAAATTATCCAAAATATTTTAAAGTGGTTTCTTAAGAGTAAGCTGCTTAAATGTTTGTTTTTTTCTATTTTCAGTGATCGAAGCCATATTTGATTAGCATCATTTACATAAATGCCACAGACCTTTAAGTTCACTTGGCCTTTTCCATCAGATGAGCTTAAAATGATATTGGCTAAACATAAAAATCTACTTGTACTTTGCTTAGTATTAAATATGAACAAAATACGTTACTGTTTGTCATAAAATTACCACAAAAATAACAACATATCCATTGCGCGCTAAATTACCGTGCAGATAAAATGATGATAGTTGACGGGGATAAAGCTGCCGTCCGTGCCCAATAGGAAAACACTGAGGTAGGACAAAATGCATCCGACGATTATTAGGTTGTTCATGTTTGGACTTGACATCTTTATAAATCTGCAATAAAAATTTATAAACGATTGTGTGAAAAATAAACGATCTCAGAGGATAAATAATATACCCTCGTCGACCCCGCGCGCACGAAGACGCAAACACACCTCTTCAAGATAATATGTCAAATAAATGCTGATCTAATTAAGAAGAAACTATTTTTTAATTACAATTCTTTTAGATATTCTAAAATGCTCTCGAAAAACATTGCTCCACTGAAAACCATAAAGAGTAGGATGTTTAGTCTCGAGTTTCATAAATGGGCGAACATATTCAGTAAAATGAAGGCTAGATCCTATGATCCGGATCTAATTTTTCCCTTTATTTCTAAACGTCTTAAAGATAAAAGCACCTCTGTGTATTACTGTAAAATACAATCTATGTGCGTGCCTTGTTCTTGATAAAAGTGCAAAAAAATTGGTGAACATTCAAATTATGACAAATAAAATATACCAACCTGTGTTTTCTAAAATAGATATTTATCCCAAGAAAAAAACAGGCCAGCATGATTCCTAGGCCTGCTAAAGTACTTATGCTGATATAGACACTGTTGGGAACACCTTGGATGTATCTACGCACCAGCTTTCGATCAACAGGTGGTCCTCTGCCTGAGAATAAATGTTGTAAAAATAAATAATAAAAAACAAACACAAAAGACGAAAACAAAAATAAAATAGACAGAAAGAGAAAGATGCAAATAGATACGTGAAGATGTCGACATGCACGATATCTTTTTAACACTCTCACCCCTCCAACCTATCCACCTTCCTACCTGTGCATGTACGAATAACCAATTATCTACCAACTAATTATAATACTCATCCACTCAAACCAAACGCCTCATAACATATAATATCTACGTAACTAAACTGTATGAATCTGCAAATATACATAGGTTAAAAGCCAGAGTGGTCTCTCGCAAGGCAATGAGTGTTATCACGAGTTTACCGGCATTAGACTGTAATACGTTATTCCTTTTCAGCAAAACATGTTATGACGAATTTACCAGCAGTAAACTAGTTTTCTCTCCCGTGTCAGGCAATGCATGTTATAACGCGTTTATCGTCAGTAAAATGTAATTCACTACCCCATGTCAGGCGATGCATGTTATAAAGAATTTACCTGCAGTTAAGTGTCATCCACTACCTATTGTCAGGCAATGCATACTATAAGAATTTACCTGCAGTAAACTTTAATTTGCTAGCCCTTATCGGACAATGCAAGTTATAACGAATTTACCGGCAGTAAACTGTAATTCACTACCCCTTGTCAGGCAATGAATGTTTAACTAATTTACCGGCAGTAAAATGTAATTCACTTCCCCTTGTCTGTCTTTAAAGAGTTACAAATTTTCTGTCAATACCGACTGATTGTCTATTCATCGTAAAGTATTTCTGCAGAGATCTGATTCTGTTTAGTTTGCAGACCCTACGATAAGTTTTGCTGTCGGTTTCTTGTAAATGATGATTGCGTCAAATAAAGGCAAAACTTGATTTTAATAGTGACTGTATTTACTCATGATTCTAAAAGTCGTAATTAACTAAGGTACTCGTGTGAAATTATTATATGGTTTAATTATTTTGAAGCTACTGTATGGTAGGTACAAATCCGATATTCTTTTTAAAAGTATTTGTGTGTTATAATTAAACAGCGTGAACTTTGAAACAACTAGATCAGTATTGTATATTACTAACTAATATAAACACACACACACATACAATATATATATATATATATATATATATATATATATATATATATATATATATATATATATATATATATATATATATATATATATACACACACACACTAATTGCAAATGTTTTCCAAACAATTCAATAACAACATCATACCTATCCAACGAATTTCAACTCCACGTGTTAGATCCAAGAAATCACTCAGTGTGTGATATTCTCCAATTTTTCTCATTTCACCATCTAATAAAATAATAAAAAAAATATTCTGTATGACCATGTGTGCATACAAAGTTTGTCTCAAACTACATTTATTCATGTTTCGCGTATGTGAGAAGGTCAGTCATTTTTAACTTTAATAACATATCCATAAATCAGAAAATATCAGATGTACGCATGGAACCAATGATTTATAATTAAATGTTTCATACTTAAGTGGGTGTTTCCATTTGTTTTCAATCACTCTAGATAATACACAAATCTAAAAGTATAATTTACCACTAAAAAGTATAATGCTCATGTTTTGAATATTATAGAATATCGTATCGACCGAAGAAAACTCAGTTAGTCAATAGTTATTAAGGGAAAAAGTCAGTCAATCCGGTACCTAGGGAAAAAGTCAGTCAATCCGGTACCTAGGGAAAAAGTCAGTCAATCCGGTACCTAGGAAAAAAAGTCAGTCAATCCGGTACCTAGAAAAACAAAATCAGTCAATACGGTCCCTAGGAAAGAAAAAAAATCAGTCAATCTGCTACCTAGGGAAAAGTCAGTCAATCCGGTACCTTGAAATTGTTCAAATAAGATTGATCCGACTCGGTCGCCACTTTCAAACTTGACCCTTCCCTGAAACAATCAAAAGTAAAATGTTCATATCAAATATTTACAAGCCTAAATTTATTAGTTGTGGCAAATATTATACTGGTGTGAGTATTTTATATTATTTTAGAAAACCCAAAGATTATTTTTCAGCATGAAATATTTGACATCAAAGCTATCCATGTCAGCACTGACAAACTCAAGTGAAAGGGAATTTCAGTTAACTCATTCTGAATAATGTTGTACAACATGGTTCGGGTTCATTGAGACTTCACAAAGAACTGCAAAACAACATTGTGAATTTAATCAGCGAGTCAGTTTAATTAACAAATTTCGGCGTACGTAGTGTCCACATCAATTTACAAATTATAATCACACGTTTTAATTCCCTTGTTTTAATACAAACTAAAGTACTTATGTCTGGGTAGATAGCACCCAACTGAGGAAAAGATGGAATAAGACATTCAAACACGAAACAGCGTGCTTTAAAGAAACTACATGGCGACTCATTCTCCAATGTCGTGTTACGCAAAGTATGTATAAGCAACAAGTGCAGATGAATATGAATTCTCGTGTTTGCATATATATATATATATATATATATATATATATATATATATATATATATATATATATATATATATATATATATATATAAGTATAAAGACAGGTAGACATTGATACAGTCAGTTACATAGAATTAGACAGATAAGTAGGTTGGCAGGTATGTATAGTTAGAGCTCCACGGTGCGAGGTGTAAGGCAAACTAACTCTATAGTCGGATAGAAGGATGGAAATAGAACGTGAGAGACACTTTTGATAGAGAAAAATAGATAAACATTGATACAAATGTGCTCACCGTGACCCCAACGAAATTCGTAATATTTAGTGCCGACAACATTTTGTCCCCTCTAAAAATAGAACTGTTGACGTCCTTACGGCGCCTAATCTGCATACGCTTCAAGATGGTATCTACAGCACGTGCAATGACCCATATCCCATCAAAGGCGTATCCGTGATACTTGCTATAAATGCCACCACTTCTGGCTGTATAATTTGCCAGAAACTGGGCGGCTGTCTGCAACAGAACACAGTAAAACACCAGGAAACAGAAATAAATATGATGTTGAAGTACATGTCTCACAAAAAAAAAAAAAAAAAAAAAAAAAAAAGAGAAATATTCAAAGGATGGCTGAAGGTAGGTTATATTTCGTTTAGCTCAAAATAGAGAATGGTATCCTTAGATGACGATCAGTAAATGTTCACCTTAGCGTCTCTAAATGTCATTCCATTATCTGACTCATTTGACTCACGAATGGTTAGAACACCATTTGTATTATAATACAGAGCAACATGACGCGTTCAATGCAGGCTGAAAACGAGTAAGCTACGTACATGTAATCCGCAATATTGGTTTACAAGTCATGGAATAGTACATTCTTGATACAATAGTGAAGGTTATAGGATCCTTTTCGTACCACGCGTAAACAAACATTATCTGCAACATCCAGCCTGCATTAAACTGTTCTAGACTGCTGCTTATTCTGTATATATGGTATGAACTGTTTGATGAGTTGACGATATTAGTTTACATGCAGTACACAAAAGTTCCCATAAAAGACCCGTCCTGTGTACACAATGGACACTTCCACAAGTCAAGGCAGGTTATATATGCATAGACTACTCTTTTGCAGCATGTATCGAACGAATGTAAGGATCTTTATGTAGATACAAATGGAGTAGAGAGTGTTAGTGAGCGAAATAAACTGAGCACTTTTAGCTATGTTTAGACACGCTCACGTGACAATTCACTGAGCTATAGACAACAATATCATTCGCGATAGAGAGCTGAACTAACTATAAGTTCTCTTTCTCCTGTTGTTGTTGTTGTTGTTGTAGGGTTTAACGCCATTTTTCAGCACAAGATAGGCTATACATGGCGGCCAGTATAATTGGTGGAGGAAGAACCCTGGAAAATCCCGGGAAGAACTACCGACCCACGAGAAGCTACTGGCGGGCTTTCTCACGTGCCCATGTTAGCCGAGCCTGAGACTCGAACTCACGCAGAGAGAGGTGAGATGGCAGTGATCCGTAACGGTGAGCGCTTTAGACCACTCGGCCACTCGGCCCCCCCCCCCTTTTTCCCGTTACTGAGCGGATGTGTTTGCCTAAATTAACATGGATACCGATACTATTGTTTACTTTCAAGGTTAGGGTCTACATGAAAAACTGTCTATTGGCTATCTGGTGAATCATAGGTGAGAATATTGTATTTTTCCCCTTGTTTCTTCTTTACAGTTAGAGAAAATTAATCTCAGAAATTACTCCCACCCCCCCATCCCCCCATATATATATATATATATATATATATATATATATATATATATATATATATATATATATATATATTCCATTAGCGTTTCTGTAACCTATGTCATTACTTTGCATTAACAAGGTAAGAAAGCTTCCTACCATATATCCCAGCATAATGTATGTGGTTTTCAGACGACCCTTTACTTCAGTATATATCTAGATGATCAAATTTCAAATCGTATTTTGTTTTGGTTACGACAGAAAGCAGTTAACATGCAACCAAAATTACCATGTCTTTGAACAACCAAATGCGTGTCCCAAAGATGAAAAAATAGCAGCACAGAAAATCGATTTCCACGACATCGGACGATGCTAGTTTTAACTCTAGTATTACCAGGGCACCTTTTCTATCACTGGTTTCCTCCTTCCAGTAAACGCAACCAGAATTACGTAATGCTACCAATGACTGACTTCAAAGTTCAACCTGAGATATTTATTTTCCCAAGTATGACTGGACCCTATATAGGGATTAGCAAATGTGTAGCTACACTTGAGTCAAGACACTTCCTGTTCAAACTTCAACTCGTATTAAGCCAGTGGAAAGGAATTCCCTTTAAGTCGCCCATACCATTAAATTCATAAAGAAAAAATATACTCCTGTGACTGACTCCATTTTTGGAAATGGAAAAGTATACTCTTATACCTGGACATTTAGGGTGTGTTGATAAATATTTATAAGAATTCCAATTGTCATAGATCGTATTTGAATTTAAAATTTTATTTTAATCAGTCAATATCAACAAAAATATTAGTGTATGCCTTGTGTTACACCAGCAATCAGTTACGTTTAGTCTTTAAAGGGGTCTTTACCAGTCTAACGTTGTGCGAACAAATTCCTGTCACAAGAACTTGTACTGCAATTCCATATTATCATGTGTGTATGTTTGGTACATGCTTTAACAGACTTAGTAAAACCTTGATATATATTAATTTATGACTTAAATCCAAACTTAATCCAACAATTAAAAATAGATGTCCTAGTAATAAAAAGTCCTGAATGAAATTGAGTTCGAGTCCCGATGAAATCCGAAATTGAAGGCAATGACGTATGTTGTGGTCAGAGAAGTGCTGCTGTGTCAACAGTCTCTTGTTGAATCACATAAAATATTATTCCAGTTTTGAATTCAGTATAAATTCCAATAAATGTCTTTATCTAAGAATTTTGTCAGAGCACTTATGTATTTCCAGGGAAAATAATCACTTGAATTCAACAATTTGAAGAAAATAAAATTTCAACTCAAACTGGTCACAACATAATACAACTTAACGTGTCAAGTGTTTAAAACCAACTAACAAACCTCTATCAAAAAACAACAGTTGTACGACTAACTAAGACGCAAATCAGATTCCCGGATGAGCTTCAGAAGTTCATTCTTCTGCAAAAAATAGAAGTTTGTACAAATTGATACATGCTGCTTGTCACGTAATCCAGGTATGACCTTGACTTAACTTAATGATTCTTACTCTGAGAAAGATAAAAAAAAATAATAAAAAAGTTGTGTACCAAAACTATAACTGAGTTTGGAACAAGGTCAGAAACTAGATACAATGTTTCTGTTATTATTTGTTTACGTCAATGAAATAAAAATAGAAAAATATCAGTCAGGTCAAACAGAACTGAACTCAATCTTACATTTCAATAGCATGTAATGGAATTTAAAAAAATTAAACGCCACGCCACTTATGCTGTCATTTTCACAAGCACTCTATGTTCAAAGAAAACAAAATTAGCCTTCGATGTTTGTGATCTCTCATCTACGATCTTCTCACCATAATTTCGTTTTCATGGCATGCTATCAGATCAAATTATTTATATTTCACTGAGTCGGAAAAAGACCTAACTTCCTGAATCATCATTTGACAGGGCTGGATCTGGTCAAGTGCTGTGGGGAGTGGTTATAAAATTTCAAATGAACCCTGACTCAAAGTGTGCATAATACCCAATGAACCTGCACCAGAATAAAGCGATGTTCAAATTTAAAATGACAAGTGACTTTACGTTGCTGTATGTGTACGCTTTTCTCATCCGAGGAAGTGTAATATCTGAAAACCTTGGAAAGCATCCCCCCCCCCCAACCGATGTTTGAGATGCGGATTCGGATGCACATACCTATTAATTATTAATCATGAACAGTAACTCTTATTCATTTACCCTATTAAAACAGATTTCTCTTTACAGAGTTATTTCTCTTTATTCCCAGCATTGTCTATTAATTTTAGTATACTTCATAATGTTTTACTCTATACGTAGTTTAATAGTATGGCGTCGACTTGTATTTCCCCTGGATCTAATAAATTGATTAATAGCTATTAAAACACTGGGAGTAAATTCCCTAGGCTGGTTGACCCAAACCGTTCTTGCGTTGCAAAAATGGAAATCGGTCAGATGCCGTTTCATCTGACTGGACGACGCAAGCAGATGAAGGCAGAAAAGAGTATAAAATATAAAGGACAGCATTCGATAAAATATATGTCAAGCCATAAAAGCCTACAATTATCAAATGAATGTTAATAAATGTAATCATATGCATACATTTTGATTTTATTTATATTAATTATGCACATTGCATCATCTAAAACCCCACGGATATTTCTTGTATTTGTGATATAGCAAAGAATCTGGTATTAATTCGGATATTCGATGGAATGACCGGTGGAGAAGGGAACTCTGAAAAATTACGACGATGGCAACCTTATTGCTGAGTATGTTTGTACCGTTAGCATTTCACAAATGAAGATGTATCAGTTACAGTTGCGCTGTTTAAAAAATTGTCAGATTTTAATTTCTTCATTATTCTAAGGTATGTGAAAATTTGGAATCGTTAGTAAAGAATTAAGCCATGTTGCAAATTGATGTTTTTTTTTTTTTACTTCCGAACGAAAGAAACTTCACCTTACTTAAAGCCTTAAAAGATATCAATAGCCTGCATTGATTCCTGACCTGAGAGAAAATATACGCGAAGACTGGCATCAATTAGATTTTAATTCCTTTCTGAATTACAAATTCTGAGGATAAGAAATCATTATTAATTGCAGTATAGCAGCATCTGAAATGCAACAGAATACATCCTAGAAAAAGTAATCACAGCTCTTTTCAAACCTCAATCTCCTACTCTCTATAACATCACTTCACGTATTAACGCTGTGAAGAAAGCAGATTCCAGTCCTACAGCACTTCACAAATTAACCTTGTAAAGAAAGCAGATTCTGGGGCCCACAAATCTAGCCTTGTAAAACACATATATTCCTTTGGCTACAAATACGAACTGTCGTAGCAATGGCTTAATGGTGACATTTTCTGCACTTATGTTAGTGTTGAAGTTGCGTGAACAATACTATTATAACAAATATTTGGTGAATGTCATTCCATAACTTGAAAAAGAGAATTAACTGGATACTATAAATAATTTAGAAATACTGCAACAAAGTTAATACAGGAAGATCATTAAAACTATGATCGGTGTTGAAACACTAATATCATCCTAATTATCGGAAATTAAATTATTGTATTGGAGTGATCGGTGTCTAGTGTGGCGAGTCTATGATCTTAAAATAAGTAACAGAAAAGAGTGAAAGTCAACAAGCTTTGTAAACTTTAACAAATAAATTATTTCCCATGAATACAAAGTGAAAATGAGAAAAAAGAACTTACAATGTTGCGAATTACATCCCAAAATAATCCAAGAATTATAGACACAAGTCCTCACAATTACAAGGTTATATAGTTATCTACTTGACCTCAGGACACAATTAGCATTTTCTATTTAAAAAAAAAAAAAACCATTACCTAATGGAAAATAACTTCTAGAATGATCCGGATGTTTACAAAATAAAAACTATAACCAGGATTACACTCAGGAAATTCTAAAACTTAGACCCAAATTAACATATTTAATTCTTCTATTAATAATGATCCTGATATTAAGCACATACACAGAGAGAATAATTTAGCTATGTATTAGTTATTTACGCAATATAAAATAAAAAGGAAGTCAATCAGGTCGAGCAGAAATGAATTCAGTTTTGGACAAGGTCAAGTCCAGCATATAATGTTACATTACAATAACATGTAATGAAATAATAAAAAATTTAAACTAACAAACGAACAATTAAATTAATGTACATAACACCAGCAATAGTCTGAAATTAGACAAGAACTAATGACGCACATTTAATGAAGAAAAATAATCAAAACATATACTTCGTTCAAATGCGTGATTTAAGTTTCTATACATACCAGCCCACAATCCGTTACTTCCTCATTACTGCTTAGTGGTAAAATATCAGTGGAGATGTATCCATTCATTGTTTTATTTAGTTCAGTCGGTGTGCAAAGATCAACGCCTTCTTCATATCGCATCCACCAATCAACACTGTAACCACCGGGTATGATCCATTGGTATTTGGCACCGTACATTCCTATCCTGTAGGCCTGTGTAAAAAAAACAAAGAAACATATTCTTATTTTGGTTAAGGAAAAGTATCTAACTACAAACTGAGGGCGGATATGTGCGTAGGTAGAGAAAGCATATGGTCACAAATAATCATTTGTTGCATAAGCACTATGATGAGTCAATTTAATTCGCAAAACAAATTATTTTAGTAACAAAATCGCCAAATCGCTCCATCCTATCAGCAATGTCAGAAACGAATTTTAAAAAAAAAATATTTATAGAAATGAAAGAGATAAAGAAATTAAAATACTGATTTAAAATATGGAGATTCCTGTGGATTGAATTTAAAATACGGTGACTCCCCCCCCCCCAACCTTAATACCTATCAAAATCTTTTTATGGAAGAAAAGGAGTAGTGTAGTGGGGCGATATAGCGACAAAGGGAAAATACATTACAGACCCCCCCCCCCCGGGGGTAATATAGCGACACGATTTTTGGGGTCAAAACCACAGCCTGGGGTAATATAGCGACAATGGGAATTTTGTATAGCGACTAGTACAGCCTGGGCCTGTATAGCGACAAGAGGAACGGGACAGGTAGGGTGACGTCACGGTACTGGACATTGGCAACAATGTGGCAATGTAGTAACGTGACGTCATGCCACCCGTGTCATTTCTATATACAAACACGAATCAGTCGCGTTCGTGTCAGTGAATAGTAGAGTAGGTTTTTAAATATTTTTAGGCAAGAAAGAATAAATCTTTTCGAGGCAATGGAGTGGCCCTGAAAAGGGCCTTTGGGTTTTTCTTCTATTGTCTCCATTTTTTCCACCAGCTCTTCACTTTTCCAATAATTCCTTTCTTCTTCTTTTTCTTTTCTTCGTCTGGAATCCAGTCAGGATGTCCCATCTCTCTAAACTTTTCCTGTACCTTTATCCAGTTTTGATTTAGTATATCAAACTCCTCTTTCATTTTTTGGTTTTCCTTCTCCTTTTTCTCTTTTGTCCACGTATCTTTGATTTTCGTTACCTCTTCTTTCATCACTTTTCTCATTAGGTCTTCAGATTTCCTTAATTTCTCTAATCCCCAGAAGACAAAAGACCACTCCGTAAAATTGGCTTGCTCTTCTAAAAAGCACCTCACTTGGATGACATTATCAAGTGCGTCTTTCAATGTCCCCACTCTCACATATTTACGATGGGTAAAGCCTCTTATTTTTTCTACCTCCTCTTCTATCATCCCTGCCACCTGATCCCTGGCTACTTTCAGGATAGTGACTTGACTGGTCACAAAGTCTTGGCTGTCTGGATATTTCCATTCCTGTTCTAGCCTTTCCACCACGTAGGCTGCATCCATCATCCAAAAATAACTGTCTCTTAACTCGTTAAACAAATTCATTTTTTCTTTTGAAGTTGTTGACTAGTCAACGTGGGTAGCCAGACTGACGAGCGTTCCGCGTTATATACGTCAAGCACGGACGTGAACGAAAACATCCCTTACACTCACTTCACATATGATATACTATCCTCACCAACGAACGAGAAAGCATAAAACACACAAATTTACTATCCTCACCAACGAACGAGAAATCATAAAACACACATATGCTATCCTCACCAATGAACGAGAAAGCATAAAACACACACACCTATTTGCTATCCTCACCAACGAACGAGAATGCATAAAACACACATATCTACTATCAACACAATCGGGATGAGAAGAAAAAACACACCTATCTACTATCCACACAATCGGGATGAGAAGAAACAACACACCTATCTACTATCCACACAATCGGGATGAGAAGAAAAAAACACATATTATCTACTATCCTCACAAACGGACGCGAACGCAAAACACACACACACACACACACACACACACACACACACACACACACACACACACACACACACACACACACACACACGCACACACACACACACACACACAACAGTAAAGGAGTGAGTGTTTATAGTCACACTACTCTACATTCACACCAATTGGCAACTTGAATAGTCTCTCTTTTCTAGAGATTTGGTTAGCCCTGAGAAGGGCTGTTTTTTTCTTTTTGAACTCCAAATGCACCTGGTTAATGATGACATCTTCCAGGGTGGGCACCACACACGCATCGCCGGCTCCAATCATTTTCCCAATTAATACGTATGGTTCCGAGCGCAGAGGGAGCTTGAGTGGCCTCATCATTCCAGTTTTCAGTCTGAGGGATAGTGAAGACTTGTTCTCTCTGTCTTCTCCTATGCCAGACCCGGGGATGGTGAGGTCTCTGCGGCTCCCACTCTTGCCGCTGTCTCTCCAACTCCTGCTCCCAATTTTCAATTTGAGGGACAGCGTCTCTCGGTCGTTGTGGTGTTGGTAATGGTTGTGGTACTGGTAGTGGCTGCGGTGCTGGTACTGACTGTGGAGGTGTCCTCACCTCAGGCTTCACCTCACACTGAGGTCTCATGATCAGGTGTGGCAGGATCCTTTCCTTCTCCTTTTCTTTCTTTTTCTTCTCCTCCTCCTCTATTCTGTCTTTCTCCGCTATGGCCTCCATAGTCAGTTCGTCTGAAAGACGCCTGGCATACTCCAGGTGCATTTGGAGCTCCAACAATTTGGCTAATCTGCTACTCATCTTCATCGAAGTTGACTAGTCCACAATGGTAGCCAGACTGACAATTGTGCCGCTTTATATTCCTGGAGCACGGACGTGAAGGAAAACATCCCTGACACCAAAATTTACAATACCACTATTACCATCACATGAAACGCGCGGACCTAAAAGAAGCACTCACGTTGACTTTTTTTTACTTTTTTGCTTACAAACACAGACATGCATGATTTGACAAGGCAGAGAAAACAAAGGGTGGATTTTTTTTTTTTTACTGACAAAAGAAACGAAGTGCTTATAGACACACTTCTATTTATTTTTTAAAATTTTAAAAGTTTTGGCAATTGAATTAGTATCTCTTTTCTAGAGTATTGGGTAGCCCTGAAAAGGGCTGTTTTTTTTTTTGTTAACGGGAGTAATGGCAATCTTTTTTACTGTCTAAGATTGCGTCCCCGTCTGGCGGCAGGCTTTCCTATACGATGCGGTCTGCTTCTGCGGAAAGAGAAAGAGAACTCTTTGGTGTCTACTCGACAGTCCACAAAACCTCTGTCTGGTTCTTGATGTTGCTGCTGTTGTTGCTGCTGTTGTTCTTCTCTCTGCTTCTTCTGAAGTCTGTACTTCTCGGTCCATTCTTCTTGTTTTTTCTTAATTTCCTCTCTGAAGACCTCTTCTATTAGGTCTTGGGCTATAGCTAACATCCTGACATTCTCTATTTCTTCAGGTTTAGGTATCAGGTTTAGCCTGACACGATGTAAACTGATGTAAGCTTCGTTCAGCTGGGCTAGTCTGGAAGGCATGTTCATAGGTAGACGAGTCAACCATGGATGACCAGACTGGAGACCAACCCGCTTTATATGGTTCAAACGCGGACGCGATAGAAAACATCCCTACTCGGTTTTAGTGTCGGAACGCTATGATAGCTCATGTCATGGTGAGGGATAGAGAGAAGTCAAAGAGCATATATTCACAGTGTTTTTTGAAAACAAACAAAAGATACATTTTTTTTTCAAAACACAACAATTTTTTATTCAACTAACAAGTAACAAGTAAAAAGTAACAATAACATCAAACAAATTATTTTTGACAAGGTTGACAACGTTGTGAAATCATGTGAGATTTCCACTGATGGAATTCATGAGGCCATTGATGTACACTACGTTTCCTAGCTAAAGACAAAAGATAGCCCCAATGGTCACAAAACCATCAATCTACTTTCTCATCTTTTCTAGAAGAATGACGATCAAAATAAGTCAGTAAACGTTCTAAAGGATATCCAAGACTGCGCTGATGAAGAAAATACACACGATATTGTCCACACACCATGGAATCTGTGCCTTGTAATTTCACATTATTGTATCGTGTTGTCTGGGCATTTCTTCTCATAAAGTCAATGATATCGTCTTCCAAAGGGGGTAATCCGTACGAATCAAAATATTCCACACAGTCCTCTTGAGGGAAGTAGACGGCAACTGGACTTGACTACTACCTCGTCTTCTTTGTCTTGGTCTTGGGGTTCTGTTTTTATGCTATCCTCCCATTCCATGTCCAAAGATTCTCTACTGTTCAATGAGAGATAGGAGTCTTCCATAGTGTCTAATAGTCTAGAATGACTTCTCTCAAACTGTTGATTTCTATGGTATTATCGAATTCGGCATACAAGATGACGTTGACCGTCTCAGTGAGAGCTTCAGCAAACTGAAGTTCCATACGCAGTTGACCGGATTTTATAGGGTGGAAACGTCCCTCGTCGCTGCCTTGGTCTGGAGTGAAATCAAAGTCCCACAAAGTGTAACCTCCGACATAATCTTCGTAAGAAATACCGTGACTGGCGTTGGTTCCTAGTTGCCCCGTAGCTTCGTACAGGGACAAGTACGATCTCAAGTAATTCTTCTGGGCAAAGTTAGGTTCGAAGGGTCTGGTACACAAAGTCTTGCCATCGCGACTGACTTCGATCTTGGACACTCTGTAGTGCTTAAACTGGAAAGGATTTTGATCGTGGGCTCCGTTGAGGGCTGCATTACTGACGATGCCAACGATTAAACGTTTGGGTAACTGTCCTTGGAACAGATGATCTTCAATCTTGGATCGGAGTCCAGCAGCAATGGTGAATGTTTTCACTTCTACACGTCGTATCGGATACTTGGCGGTCGATCTGCTCAATGTTTGACTGATGTCGTTTCCCGCATTAGGTAACACTTCTACACGACGCACGTAAAGTCTGGCTTCTTGGATGATGGTTTTGTACTTGTTGGCATGAGCCATCAAATGGAAAGAGACACTGCTGCGATTGAGTCTCAGGCAAATATCCACTCCGTTCAGCAAATACTTGTCTTGCAACCACATGTCCAAATGCAAGCGATCGATCAGTTCTAAATTACGACCTTGCAGGATTTTCATTCGACGGTTGTTAAAGCCTACATTGTGAGGATTGTCATCGGCTGTCAGGGCTGTGTCGTTAAACGTGTCTTCACCTGCGGTGTCATGTTTCCATACCACGCAAGCATCCAGATGAGTGTTTTTGGCCTCTTTTCCGCACTCAAGAGATTTTCTAGGTACGCTCGGTAAGGGTAAGTATCCATACTGCTGCTGACCAGTTTGTTATTCAAGTACAAATCCACTTCGCTGAACAAGGAATGCATGAAATTGTTGACGGGAGCTACTCTGGCATCGGCTCCCGGATTGGTGTTGTCGGTTTTGATCACTTTCATTTTCAGATACAAGTAACTGCTATTCAGATTGATGTAATCTTCGGGTTGTCCTTTGATTTCAAACTCGATGGGAGCTGAATCCGTCAAAGAGGAGACGGGATGAAATTCGACCCATTGGGATTCTTGCATCGTCATCATGGTGGGTGGCATGGCAAACAGATCCAGTTCCGACTTGGAACAAGCAGAAGACTCTCGGTGCATCATTTTCTTTTTCTAAATAATCAAAAACGTCTAACTCTGGACGGTTTTTCTTTTCTTAGACTTTCTAGCTCTAGGGGTGTGAAGTCCTCTGAAGGGGTGTTTTCGTCGTCTTTTTCTGCCTTGTCCTTGCTGTGGCGTCCGGGAAGCAGGAATGCCTGACTCGGCATTGCCCAGGGCATTTTTAGGAGTTTCTCTCCGACCCAAAATGTCTTTGCCCGTTTGAAGCAAGACATTTTTGCCTGCTCTCAAGAAAGCTTCTTTGGGGTTTTGTTTGTCAATGATGACATTTTGGAGAAATTCTTTGCCGTGCGTCAACGCGGCATCTTTTAAGGCGTGCAATCCCCGTGTCACCATCGGTTTCAAAACAGGAGCCACTTTACGAAAGGCTGATTTTAGCATATCACCTAAACCATGTCCTCGCTGTCGAGCGACTCCTTGGTACACAGGATACATGACTGATAAAAAGTTAGAGTAATCGTTTTCGAAAATGGAGTTTCACTGTGACTTTCCCTTTGGTGAATGGAATATTTTGTCCCAGATCTCCTTTTATAGTAATGTTGACAGTGTCGAAATACGACTTACTGACGGGCAAATAGTGAGGATGTACAAATTCGCCGTGAATGTGATAGGTGTTTCCACCTTCCTCGTCAGCAGCCGTGGCAGAATCCACTTTGAAAGGAATGACACGCAGTACCGGTACGGAGGTGTGTCCCACCACGTTGTACTCCACCACATCGGAGTACACACACATCAAATTCAGTCCTTGGTTCATTTCTACAGGGAATCTAAAACATTTCCCAAAATCCAAGTTACCGGTCATGGCTGGTATTTCGTTTCTCATCTTGATCAACTTGGGGTCTCCACCCAAAATGTCATACAATTCAGGACAAAATGTAATGGCCAATACTTTGTCCTCTGAAAATTTCATCATTAGGCGACGAGCTATTTTGTGGTACTCGATCGTGACACTTCTTCTGGCTTTCTCCAAGGCTTTACCAAACATGAAATTGAACCTGTCAGCAATGGTGTTCACCAAATGTTGACCACTAAAATAATAGCTCGCAGGAATTTTCAACAGATAAGTGGTTCGTTTAGTTTTGGGGTCTTGTGATTTCATAAAGTCAGCTACACTAGCGCGTTCATCCATGGCTTGTTGCACTTGTTCGTCATAAACTTCTACCGTAAAAGTGTTTTGATTTTCGATGATGTTTTTGATTTGTGTAGGGTGAATCATTTCCACTAAAGCCACTTCCCAATGGGCTTCGTGATCCAATTGGATGGCTTGAGGTAATCTGGCCGAGAAACAGCACAAAGTGTTATTGGGAAACACCTCCATGGAACTGTCACTGGGTAACGTTAAGTAAAATTGGTTGTTCATAATTCTACAGTTCTAGTGTCCGAGGAGTCACTGGAAGTCAGAGGAGTGTCTAAAAGAGGATGGATAGGGTGACTGTTGGAACTAACATTGGACACAAGTCTCCCGTTGTTGTTGTTTCCGTTAGAGGAATATTTCAGAGACGGATTGGGAAGAAGGTAACCAATGCAACTGCTAAGTAAAATGGTCCACAATTGTTTGTCTCCTTGTTGCAATTGCAAACTCAAATTGGCAATGGCAGCACCGATGACACAATACACCACAAAGATTTGGCAGAAAAAGACGATTTGCGTTTTAGGCACACGGAGTGGTCACTGCAGTAGCTGAGGCTGTGTTGAAGGGCATGATGGTCACTTCTTTTTATAGTCGATGAATTACGAAGCGGCGATCCAAGAGTCAAAACTGGGAGGATGTCCTTTCCAATGTACTTTGACTTCTTTGACAAGTTTTTTTCCTACTTTTCGGGTTCTTCGATCGAGAATGCTTTCTATCTCGTACACGTCGTCTTCTTTTTTGGTCACACGTTGTAACTCGGGCAAGTAAAACGTTCCTTTTAACACTTCTCCGTTCATGTCTTCTAATTTATAGACGGGAGGATGACGGCCACGCACACGTTCGGTGACACGAAACAATTCGGTGGTCCAATTGGGTAAGTAACTTTTGTCGAAAGTGCGTTTGGTTTTGCCAATGCGTACCCAATCTCCTGCTGCCAATACTCCACCTTTCTTGGGGGCAGTTACCATCGAGGACGGACCAAACAGACGCTCGAAGACGGTCACTTCGTTGTCAGGAGTCACTTCCTGGGGGGGCACACCCTATGCTCCGATGGTAAGATTGATTGTACGATTGGACGAGGTGTGGCAAGACATCGATGTACTTGAGAGTGTGATGAAGCGTAAATTATTTCCACATGCGTTCTTTCAAGGTGCGTTGAAAACGTTCCACGCTGCTGGCTTTGGTTTCGAGATTCTCGGTGGTGGAAAAAATGAATGTCACGTTTCTTCAATTCTTTTTGGAAAGCTTGGTTCAGAAATTCGGTGCCTTTGTCAGTTTGCCATCGAGAGGGTGACGACTTCTTTGTTTCAACACTAGTTGGAGGGCTCGCACTAACTCACTGCTCGATTTGGAAGTCAATGGTACGACCCAAGCAAATTTGGAAAAGACGTCGATGACACAAAACAAATATTTGTAGCCACGATTGTAGGTGGCCAAATGAGAGACATCGGCTAAACTGGCTTGCCATTGATGATCAATGCCCTCCACTTGGGTGCGACTTCTGGAAAATTTTCGTCGAATGGGTTTGTGTAAGGTGTACGTGGCTTGTTCTTGTAACCATCCTTGCACTTGAGGTAAACGGATACTTTTCAGTCGAGTTTTGGTAGCACAATACAATTTCTGAACTCCTCCGTAACCTGCGGGATGAACTGGATTGTAGTAAATGCTGGCTAACACCTTCTCCATTTTTTAATAAGTGATCCAATCTTCACTGATGCTACTCTGAATGGGACGAAGGGGTGGTTTAGAAACGGTTTTACGTGTCCGATGTGCCACGGGTGTAGAAGTTCGAGGTAGTGGTGGTGGTGGTGGTGGTGGTGGTACTGGAATGGCTTTGGTCTTCTTTTCTTTTTTTCACTTCTGCTTTCCCTTCTTTCTTTTTCATTTCTGTCGAAGGTGGAGTTGACATCATCTTTTTAACCCAAGCTTTAAGTTCTTCTTGTTGCGGTGTAGGGGAAGGGGTCAACAAGGACGCTGCAATCTTACTAGGGATGGAAGCTGCTGACGGTGTTTGAAATACTTCTCTTGCCTCTTCTTCCTCAGGCAACCGTGGGGCTGCATCTGTCTTGACCACTGGGAGTGGTAGTGGTGGTGGTAGTGGTGGTGAACATTTCATCAAGGCCTTAAAATCTTTCAGAGTGGGTTGAGCTTTTTCATCTAAAGCTTTTTGGTGAAAGAGTTGCAGTCGTTGCAACAATTGACCGTATCGTTGAGATTTTTCCGTTTCTGACAAATCGCTGCGCTCTATCAACGATTGCAGTTCATGTTGTAACTGGGACATCTCGGTCAAATGAGGATTGGGAGGTAAATGTGGGGTTCGTTGTTCTTGCCAACGATGGTATTCCATCCATCGTTTGTAAGGGACTATAGTCAGTTTTCGTCCTTCCATCAGATTTCAAGGTTCACGTCTGAGATCCTTTGATTTCAGAGGTCCCTTTTATCTTCTTGGTCTTTTATCTTGGAATTAGGGCGGGTATAATATGTCCCATTTCACTCAGTATAGGTTTCGCTACATTGGTAATAAGTCGTAACTGGGGTAAAAATCTTCCGCGTTGCACCAACATCTTTTTCTTTTGACGAATGGGTATTTTCTTTTGGACCATTTGGCGAAAGAATGTGTCGATGTTTGGCTAAGCAATTTTTCTGATGTTTAGTCAAAGGTATTGTGCCTTTCAAGACGTTCAGACAACATTCGCTCACCGTATAGATGTCATCTTTGGAGGCAGTTTGAATGAGTTGTTTTCGCATGGGTGGAGGAGCTTTGGACAGGACAGACAACATGTCCCAATGTTTGACTAAACGAGGAGGCAGTCCTTTCCTTTTCTTTCGTTTGGGAATAGAAGAAGGATGTCTTTTTTGGGGTGACATCTTTGTTTGTTGATTCCGGGACACACACCAAAAATACACTAACGTCGATGACTTGGCACACAGCCTTTTATCCTTTTTTGCACTATCGCTTCGTCATAAAAGTGACGATGTGTTTTCCAAAATCGCCAAAGAATCCTCCTCTTTGTCGGCTCCTCTTTTTCTTTAGACGAGTGTGTCTTTTCTGGGGGTGACGTCGATGTTTGGCTAAGCGTTTTTTCGCATGACGAGACTGTCTTTTTCTTTTTCCTTTCTGGGTAAGAGAACGACCATGAGGGAACATCTTTTAGTGCACAAAAAAAATACACTGATATCCATGGCTCGACATGCGTCTTTTTATCTTATATTTTTTGGAGCCTGTCCTTAACCCTTGTGACAAAATCATTGGCTATCTTATCGAATTCAAGGAAAGGGCCAAAGAAACCTCCCTTTTGGTGGCTTCTCCTTTTCTTTGGACGAGTGTGTCTTTTCAGAGGGTGTCGCCGATGTTTGGCTAAGCGCTTTTTAGGATGACGTGACTGTCTTTTTCGTTTTCGTTTTCCTTTTTGGACAGAAGAACGACGATGGTAACGGTGTGCACGTCTTGGAGGGGACATCTTTACGCGTGCAGCAGCACAAAAAACACTGATCCGTATTGTTTGCCTCGTGTCTTTTTTATACTGGAATGCGTCGCCACTGATTGTCTTTACGGCGTATCAACTTCATGACAGGCAACACACGTCGTGGAGGAGTTCGCAACGGACTAAATCGGGACAGTTCTTGCTTGGACAAATCCAGTAAACTCTGTAACACACCTGTTCTCTCTTGGACTTTGATTTTGGGGGCAGGTACTTTGTGAACAGCGGCCACTGCCGCTAAAGAGGAAGAAGGTGTCACCGCTGCAGGAGAAGTTTTTGGAGACACTCTCTTGCGGGTAGAAGCTGTTTTCTGTGGACTTTTCTTTTTCTTTTTCTGAAGCTGTGACCTGGTCTTGACACCGTTGCTCTTTTTCTTTTTCTTCTGAGTACGTTTGGGTGTGGCTTTTTTCTTGGGGAGGGCTTTGGGAGCATTAGGATCCCATTTTAAGAGGGAACGAATGATGACACCTCCTAGAGAACCACTACCTCCAGGTTTCAAAATGATTTGCTTTTTGGTTTGAGTGTCGATGCGAGGATCGGCTAGTTGCGTCAAGGCAACTTTGTTTCTCTCAAAAAACGTTTGGTTTGATGTGGAATCTGAATGATGCCTTGCAGTAATTGACGTGCTGTCACCGTAAACCATCGTAAGACTTCTTTGAGACTAGCTTCTAAGACACGAGCACGTATTTGTGGATTTTTTCCGCGACTGATACCGTACAAGGCACGAATCAATTTAATGGGAAGATGAGACTGAAGGGACGTCATGTTGACGATGTGTGAGACAGAGTCAAAGTGACCGAGGTTTTTATAGATTTTTTTTGGTGATTGTGATTAAGTCGACGAAGGGGACGTGTACACGACAGGCCCTCCGTCTTGGCACCAGTGGTGAAACAGATGGGTACAAATCGCAAATAATCGGGAGTGGTGGGTTTTAAATCCATGAGTAAATAAGCGTGTGGGGTTTGAGTGGCATCGTCGTACGCATTTGTCAGCCAAGGCGTTCCTAACTGTTTGGCTAAGACTTGTACTTGCGATTTATATCTAGGGCTATTAAACAACACCACGTAATGAGCATTGAGACTGATGGTACGATGGGCTTTACTTTGTTGAAACAAATTTTGGGTGATGTAAACCACAGTTTAATTTCTTCTTCGTCTTCTCCTAACATGTCGTGTCAGACACGATCCCGTCGTCCTCGCCAGGAATGCCTTCCACAAAGACGATGGAATCGCCTTGACTTTCTCGCAGAAGACTGTACGCCGATTGCCACTCTTTGTGACACCACACGATGCGCTGAGGTGGACGATCGGTCAAATGATATTTATGTTCGATCAAACGTTTGACAAATTCGGTTTTGCCTGAACCGCTCGGTCCGGCAATGAGCATGTTAAAGGGATGGCGAAGATACAAGGCCTCCCAACTAGTCCGATCTACGTGTTCGTCAATGACTTTGACAGTGGAGGAAGAGGGAACAGAGACAGTAGAGGTAGCCATAGTAGTGTAAAGAATGTCACTTTTGACACGAGGACAGAGAAGACAAGAGTTTTTATACTTTTTTTCAGGACACGTTGATTGTCATCTTTAATTGTGAACAACAAGAAAGACAAAAATACATAAAAGCCAAATGGTTAAGTACGTAAATAAAAGACACATCAAAACGATCAAAGTGGAATATAAACAAGTCTCTGTACAACATTTGTGGTGATTAAGAGGTGAAATCGTAGGGGTAGTGTGTAATGTTCTGAGAGTCTCTACACTCCTTCGCACAGTCACACAAGAGTCCTCCCGGAATGGCCTTTCGGGGATGTCGATCACGGTCCTGTCCTAAAGAGAGTGGTTTTCCTTGGTCACGACTTCTTCTTCTTCTGTCACTGTCACTAACACTGGTTTAAAAGTTACTTTTTTCACTGAACGTTTTAATTTTTTAGGATTACAAATCTTTGGCATAGTGTGCCACTTCTTTTGTCCATGCCTCTAAACCCCAACTTTTCCCGCCACGTACATCTTTCCAGTGAGGGTGTAAGTCACAAGCTACACGCACGTCGTCGTGCACATCTTCAATGTCTAAAAGTTGACGAATCTTGTTTTCCCGTAGAGGTCGAGAAGTATCAAGATGAAAGCGCAAAGCTTTGAGCAAAATGAGTCTCTCGCGTACATTTAAAGGGACCACTTTCATGCTTTTTGGAGTGGTAGGTACTGTTCGTAAAGAGTCCACAAGGAATCGGCTGGTAAACGAAATCTCAGAAAACAAGTCACTAAGACCCACGCTACACGTCGACCCCAATTCAATGGACACAGTTCTAGTAATAGGTGTTGGTAATCCTCCACTGTTTGAATAGTGTCATTGATTTCCTTCCACGGAATCTGTAGTATCACGAATGATAAAGGTCGTGGCATAGTAGTCTGTTTTTATACCTCTTTTCTCTTACCTCAAACACTTCTCCTAGAGCGAAAGTAATGGACGTAGTGAGTAATTTCTGACCACTGACATTCCAGGAAACGGTCAAGAATGTCAATAAAATCTTCAAATGTAAATGGTCTAAAGCGAAATAGTAGAAAGAACGCACCCTTGATCCAGAGAAATCGGACTTGTTTGTTGACTTTTATCAATTTTCTCTTGTGAATTTCTCGACACAAAAGTTCTACAGTCACTAATTGAGATTTGGCTCTGGCAAGTCCCTGCCAAATGTCCTTGTAGATCTTCTCTTGCAATTCGTTTTGTAATGTTTGAAGATTATTTTTTACATGGGGTTTAAATACTTGTCTAGGGGTTGTCCAATGTTTGACTCCTAGCCCCGTAGCTGGTTTCTTACACGACATGGTATGCCCACTTCAATGACGAGGTCCCAGTAAAGGTAGGTAGTGACAATCTGGAGACCATCGAGCATGTTCCAGGTAAGCGCAATCTTTCTTCTCCCACTCGTGAAGTGACACACCACAACTGAAGCACTTGACTTTATCCCCTTCGCCCAAGTAGATAAATCCAGCTCTAGCTAATTCTTCGGGGGTAGGTCCTCCCAGATATTTTGGCCATTTTCCTTGAAAGGTTTGGAATCGACTTTCATAGTCACAGCATTCTGGCAAACGCACAGGGAACGAGTATTCGTCTTTCACAGGTTCATTTCGATGAGGGTATGGTGAAATATGCAGGAGCCTGCTCAGTTTTACATGACATCCGTAGGGTGGTAGCCGCATGGTTTCATTAGAATGACATCCACCATGAAAACCAGTAAAGTGAAAAGGTGTACGATAACGAGTGGCATCGCTTTCACATCCGTCAGGTTTGACACGCACAGCATCACTTTCCATGGTAGGTATAGTAGTAGTAGTTATAGCAATGTCCCCATGATGATGTGGTACTGAATCGCTAAAGTCATAGCGTACGGCATCCCTGCCATCGCAAGGCACAGCATCGTACTCGAGTTTGCTCTTGCTTGATACTTGCTGTTTGAAAGGATTCATTTTTCTCGCTTGGCGTTTGTAGTGACAATAACCTATCGGTCTTGGACGTTGTCCCTTTTTATACTAGCGGTAATGAAGTCTCGAGTTTGTACATCGTTCCTTTTTTATGACCAGTTTTGGAAGTCTTCGTTTTTTTTCTTCTTCGACATCAGTACTACCTTCTCTAAGGTACGTCATACCTGAACCGTAGCGTGATGGCTGGAAAGACCATAGAAAGGTAAGGACAATACGGAGACCATTGAGTATGTTCCAGAATAGTTGAATCTTTATAGATACATCGATCCATACGCAACTTCAGGCCACAACTGAAACACTCTACTTCGTATCCCAATCCAGTCTCAGGTCCCAAGTAGACAAACCCTGTTCTAGCTAAAACATTCGCAGTAGGTAATCCTTCCCTATCCGTGGGCCATTTTTGAAACGTTTCCAGTCGACTGGCACAACTGCAATAGTCAGGCAAGAAAACAGGAAAATGGTATGGTTTGAATTTGTAGTTCTCTGTGGGTTTCTCACTCGATTCTTGCTGTGTCGAAGTCATCCTTCTTGTTGGTGACTATCGTCTTGGAACCATTTTTTTTCATATCAGCGTGTCCGTACGGTAAAGTGAAGTGATTGGGAAGCCGTACTCGCTTCTGGTACAAGATTTGATAGACTTTTTCCAAGGGGCGGCTAACGATTTCGTGTGTGGGTAAACGTACAATCTTGTGCGGTTCGTGGGTGGTCACTGTAAACTTTCCATCCTGTCCAGACTGCAAGGCTCCTTTCAAGACGCCAAAGTTTACCAGTCGACTGGTGCGAAAACTGAGAGTCAATCCTTTCACTTTACACCCCGTGTGCACTTCTCCTTGTGGGTTACAGTATTCGTAACCGTAATTTTTGGGACCAACACTTGCAAAACTTAGAATCTTGTCATCGGGATGCTTGTCCGTCCAGGCTCCTAAACGTTCTCCTTCGATGGCAGGATGAGGTTGACCCAGGCGATCGATGTAGATGCAACTGTCCGTGTCAAAATACAGCACACAGTCTCCTAACAGTTCTAAAGCTTCGTACAGTTTTAAGCAAGCATGGGCTGTCACGTAAGCCGCAATGATGACATTTCCAAATTCGTCGGCTTCTACAAAGTCCAGTTCTTCTTCGTAATTGACTAAGATCAATTCCTCACGAAGGACGTCCACGTGTTTCATGGATTTGGTTTTGTTGTGAATCATCTGAAAGTAGCGGGAAGGTTGTGTCAAATACTCCGTCTTGGGTAAACACGGTCGTTGTGCCATTTTGCCCACAAACAATTTAACATCACTTTGGCAA
>JAECUM010028811.1:0-26617 GCA_016617855.1 Megalonaias nervosa | reverse complement strand
TCGCATGATCTTGCTTATGATACATACGGAAATATCAATATTTTTTTATCATAGGCAGATAAAGTGAAATGGATCAAAACCCTCTTTTAAATTTTAAATATTAACAAATGTAAGCCTTTTTAGTCTTGAGAAAAGAGTTGAGGAATTTATAAAATTTTGAGGAAATTGTTACGACTCTGTGGTCTTAAAATAAGTAACAGTAAAGAACGAAAACAAACAAGTTTTATTAAATTCAACAAGTAGATTATTTCCCCAGAATACAAAGTTAAACTTAAAAAAATAATATACAATTAGATCTCAAGTAGTCCTAAAAGTTCTATCACAAGTCCAAACCTATGCAGTTCCAATTGAATTTAAATGGTATTCCAAATAAGTTCCAATATCGAATATGTTCATGTGCCTGTAGTTTCAAACCCGCTACTGTGCCAATGGCCTGGAGTGTGATTATGTGCTTACAGTCTTTTGATGTATCACAATAATATAACCCAAAATGTCCTTGTCGGAATTCACTATAATTCCAAATTAATGGTCCAGTCCAGGAATGTTTTTGAGAACTTTGTAGTTCCAGTGAATAATTATTTCAATAAATAAATCCACCCAAACGAAAAACTGATCACAACAACAAATTTGATTCTGCTTCAGATGTTAAGGTAAGAATGAGTAATTGGTTTCAATTAAAAAACATTATATAAAAAGCTAAGACACAATAATAGAGCCATGATGAAGGTCTGTCTACTTCTAAAACATTCAAAGTTGTCAACAAAATTAGGAATTTCCAAGTTGAAGCCAGATGTCCTAGACCCAGACCAAAATAAACATGTTTACCTCCACTAATAATAATCTGAATATTTAATTCACACTCATAGAGAAATATTAGCTATGTATTGTGTTGTTTACAAAATAAATGGCACTGATAAGGTAGACCATTAACTTGATTTTGGACAAGGTCAAGTACAAAATACAGATATACATAACACACAGTCATTAATAAAAGCCAACAAATAATACAAATTAAACATACATAACAAAATCCTTTCAAATTTCCTAAGAGATAAAGCAATACGCCTTGAAAGAAACTTAAAGATTAATTTAATCCATGGTGCATGTTGATTGTTCCGTGAAAAATCATTGTTACTAACAAAGGAAAAGAAATATATTCAAAAAACACAATCCGAGGAAGAAAATTTGAGATTAGTGAAACAAATATTCTCTGTCTAAAAACTGTACTCAACCTTTCGTGTAAAAAAATCTTACTCCAGACTTGAAATGTGCAATTGCATCCTTTTGATTGGTCAGGATATTTTCCAGCAAGATTTGCAGTCGAGTAAAATTTGATGATCGATGGGCCAGACCTCGAATTCACGAAACTCCTCAAGTTGGAGTGCACATTCAAACTCTGGCTATGATAGCTTTCAGTAAGTAAGTTAATTAAAATACGAGAGATTTCAACGTGAAAATACATTTTTATACAGTCTGTTAAATACTGAGTTTAATTTGTAACAATGTAACGTACATTATATAATAAGACTTACGACAAAGGTAGTTTTGTGTACGAGTTTGCACTCAGTTAAGAAGTTTCACTGAACAGTTAAAGTGATCCTATTCAATATGAGATTTCTGACATTCATTTCCTATTGTGTGGTTTATAACAATGTGGGGCGTTTTTTTTTTTTTTGTTTTTTTTTTCACAGAATATTTACGTACTTAATGGGCAATTATTTTTCATATAGGTGATATATGATTTTTTTTCCTGTCAACATGCGTACAAATGGATAAATCTTACACCCATTGAAAAATAAAACTTGCATTTTTACAAAATAAACGCTGACCAAATAAAGAAAGAATATTTAAAATTAAGTCAACTTATTTATTTGTTTATAATCTGCAACCTCATAAAATACCTGTATCATGGAGCTAAATAGACCTTTTGAAGTGCGTTTTCATCAGTCAGTGAATGTAAATTAATTACACAAATTGAAGGAGAAAACC
Organism: Megalonaias nervosa; assembly: GCA_016617855.1. NCBI lineage: Eukaryota > Metazoa > Mollusca > Bivalvia > Unionida > Unionidae > Megalonaias > Megalonaias nervosa. Next base: position 24,628 of record JAECUM010028811.1, on the reverse strand, counting down.
ATTCTTACTCTAAAGGCAAAAATGTTTAATATTGAAATTTTACTGTGACATAATGTTTTTATTAATTCTGTTTTTTCTGTATTTATTTTATTTATTTGTTTGTTTGTTTATTTATTTATTTATTTATTTATTTATTTATTTATTTATGATTATTATTATTATTATTATTATTATTATTATTATTATTATTATTATTTGCTTTTGGAAAACAAAATGGATGTATCATAAATATTTTTGTTTTTCATTTCTAAGATTTCTATGTAGATTAATGATATATCAATATGTACAGTATTTCCAAACATTTATTTCTCAGTATATTTTGAAAACTTATGGAGATCCAAAATCAGTGACAATTTTAGACTATAATGTTAAACTGCAGTTTGTTTCAGGACGTTGTGGTATCTGAAGTCGACGACGATTCCATTGCAAAGAGAGGTGACATTATTAGCCTCTCTTAACCTAGTAAAGCAGAGAAATACGATGAAGTATTCCGGATTAGCGACACGCTTGGTTTAGTCGGTCCATAATTATTCTGTCTCTTTGAAAGAGTACACGCTGTGATATAATGTTAATACAAATAGAATACCCTATGAATTCCAAATAGTACACGCTACGATATACTGTCCATACAAACTCATTACCCTATGAGTTCCAAATAGCACACGCTACGATATAGTGTCCATACAAACTTACTACCCTATGAGTTTGAAATAGCACACGTTGTGATATAGTGTCCATACAACCATAATACCATGTGAATTCGAAATAGCGCACGTTATGATATAGTGTCCATACAACACAATACCCCGTGAGTCGAAATAGCACACGCTGTGATGTCCGTAAAAATACAATACCCTATAAGTTTTTCAGTTTTTGTGAGATTATTCGGATTCAAAATAAGATGGAATAATACGCTATACACTTTTCTTGTTGTTACTGTGTTGTGGTGGTGGTAGGATGTGAGGGGCTTTGTTTTTAGACGATTTCAACACAAAAGTAGTTGGATTCGATTTGCAGCCATGAGCAGATGTGGTAAAAGTCACATGTACGTCCTTTATGGCGGATTAATGATTAAGATGTATTCCTCTTCAATGAAGATTTTTAAATGGTTAATTTTTCTCTCACAAGTATAATGTAAGCATCATTCCTTTAGCCACACTTTGTAATAATGAATCTAAAATAAGAGTATTGTGTTTACACTAGTAGGGGATCCGTGTTTTATACAAAAGTGTCGAACGAAGAGACAAAACTAAAATCAAAACCAACATTTATTTTTCAGCTTTTACTAACAGAGAATGTTATTTAAAATAAGTGGATTGGTGATCATGAAAACTTTTATTTATTTGTTTTAACGTTAACATGAAACACACCCGTGGAAGGGACTCAAATTACACAATCGGTGTCAGACAAAATATAATTTATATTTTTTTCTATAACAAACTTTATGTTTCCAAACAATAAACATAGAAAGGAATAAAAACATTTTATGATTTTGTGTAAATTAATCCATATAAAACTCTTTCATAAACAGAAGCGTAACAAATAGAAGAGAACTTTTACACATGCTCTTTCTTTCAAAATAAAACGCACATGAAGGTCTTACAGTGTGGTAAAATGACCAGACTGTTGTATAGCTTAGTGTAAACTATTGATTGGTGGTTTAGATATTCATAATGCATTGCAATTATTCCAGACTGATTGATCTGTTGGTGGTTTGGATATTCATAATGCACTGTAATTAGTCCAGACTCATTGATATGTTGGTTGTTACGTATATTTAATTTAACTGTTTGTTTGTTAGTTTTAAAAATTCTTTTATTTCATTACATGCTATTGTAATGTAACATTGTATGCTGGACTTGACCTTGTCCAAAACTGAGTTCATTTCTGCTTGACCTGATTGACGTTTTGTTTAAAAATTTTTTTATTTCATTTATGTGAACAACTAATGATAGCTTCATTATTATCTGTGTGTATGAGCTTATTAACAGAATTAATATTCAGGTAAATAAGGAGTAAATATGTTGATTTAGGTCAGGGTTTTGGAGATTCCTAAGTGAATTTTATATGATATTGTGTTGTAAATAAACAAGGCTCATTAGATCATTCTAGAAGGTTATTTTTAATGGCTGTTTTTTGAAAATGCTAACTGTGACCTGAGGTCAAGCAGAGAACTATATTATCTTGTGACTGTGAGGATTTTACCAGTCGTGCCTTTACATCTAGTACTCTAAGTTTTATTATGTTGTGACCAGTTTTAGCTGAATTTTATTTTCTTCAAATGATTGAATTCAAGTGATTATTTTCTTTGGAAATAGAAAAGTGCTCTGAGAAAATTCTTGGATAAAGACATTCATTGGAATTTATGCTGAATTCAAACCTGCAATAATATTTCTGTGGTTCAACAAGAGACTGTTGACACATCAGTACTTCGTAGGTTATAACAGTCACGTCATCGCCTTCAATTCTGGATATCTTCGGGACTTGAACTTAGTTTTATTCATGACCTTTGTTTACTAGGGCTTGTGTCTTTAATTCTTGGATTATTTTTTGATTTAATTCGCAATACCGTAAGTTCTTTTTTCTAATTTTTCACTTTGTATTCGGAGGAAATAAATTATTTGTTAAATTTTAGAAAGCTTGTTGTCTTCACTCTTTTCTGTTACCTATTTTAAGAGCATAGACTCATAACATGGTGGTTTGGATATTCATAATGCACTGGAATTATTCCAGACTGATTGATATGTTGGTGGTTTGGATATTCAGAATGCATTGCAATCATTCCCGACTGATTGACATGTTGGTGGTTTGGATATTCGTAATGCATTGCAATTATTCCCGACTGATTGACATGTTGGTGGTTTGGATATTCATAATGCATTGCAATTATTCCAGACTGATTTGCTGGCAATACTTGAGTGCACATATCGACCATTCTTTAGACATTCGCCACATTTCACACTCCTTGCCTTTAAGTTAATGTTGGATGAAGCGGTCTTTGGTCGATCTGTACAACATATTTCCGTATCAAAGCCAGTTTTGAAAACTTGGAAATGCACCTTCCGTCGCCATTAAGAATTACCTTAGCAACATTAATGGATAACTGGCTGATCCATCAATCAAGCTCTAGTTTAATTCTTGAAATATTTAGCTTATTTTGATGATGTTACTCGAGTGTCTGTTTATTTCTCCAGTTGCTGTCACGTGATGAATATATTGTCATCTGACACGTATGCACCGGATTATGGGCGGATTAGCTTTATATTGTAATCCAAACTGTTCACAGCACTGTGTCAAAATCATCCAGTTTGAAATGCCAAAATTGACCGATAATTCTAAATTGGGGCAAGAGGTAGGGTTACGGGTTACATGATTCCACTAGAATTTGCAAATTAATGAAAGGTCTTTCAGCCAACCAAAGCTCAAATGTTACGGTGGATTGCAACAACAACAAAAAAAAGAAAAAAGAAAAAAAACCAAAAAAACAACCCCCAAAACAAGAAAAAGGACCAAAAACAAACAAAATGCAAAAAGCAAAATACAGAACGTCTACCTGGTGCTGCATCCATAAATGTGTTATGCATATGGCACACACACACATATATATATATATATATATATATATATATATATATATATATATATATATATATATATATATATATATATATATATATATATATATATATATATATATATATATATATATATATATGCACACAACTTCATTAACGAACTTAGAAAGTTCATTTTACAAGAGCTGTAACAAAATCATACTGTTCTTCTCCCCGTTAACCCGGACAGTAAGTTCAGTTCAGTCTCAAAGCATTAAATCCCTCATAATATTAAACTTCCCGCCATGTTATCACATTCTTTTACCTTGCTCCAAACTCCCAGCTGATTTTCGGTAAATAAATATATCAGTAATTTGCCTTTAACATTTTCTTAAGATAAGAAAAAATCTCCTGAAGGATTTTTTATTTATTATTACAGCAAAAACTTGGATTGCAAATTACGAACCAGGCAACAGTAGCTCTTAACTGGTCATGGGAAGTCACCTTTGCAGAGTTAAGCAACTTTTTGATACTAGTCACTGGTGAGGAAAATTTGTATTACATATGACATGAACTTTTGTGCGCAAACAGTAAACATAACTTCGGTGTTTACGGAGAAATGACGGTCATACTATTATCAAAACTAGTGAAATAGAGCTCTCTTTATCCGCTTTTAAGAACCTTAGCAGCTGTAGGGTTTTAGATGCACCATCAGTGACAATTGAGGATGCTATTTTAAAACAACTACGGTTGGACGCTTTGTCACATTTCGTGCACGACACAGTTAGACAGTTTTGAAAATTCAAACAGGAACAATAATTCTATTTATAATTAAGATGCCCGGGTGTTTCTTACCCCAGGGCCCGTTATCGCTCTCTACGTCCCTAGTCTCAGGTGTGAAGTGTCAGATACATGCATGGTTAAAATAATAGTCAAAAGTTAATTATCGAACTTTGTTCAACTATTGAAAAAAACTATATAAATGTAATCACCATATTTTGTTTAAAGATTGAAGAAGGGATAATCGCCTGACCAACAATCATTTCTCCCCAGTAACGGGTAGAGTTAGCGGAGGCTCTTCATAGTTAATTGCCAGTTTAACACGGATGGGGAACTAGCCGTATTTATAAAAATGCTAATTGCATTACATAACGATTTGTTAACCACAAAACAAAGACAACTCAACAATTTTTATTTTATTTTATCTGATTTCGATACATCTAACACTGCAAATAATTTATCCCGCTTTCAATAGAAATCTTACCAGATACCATCATCAAAATGAAGCACAACACGTAACACAAAAGCGTCGGATAGAAAGACTTAACTACTAAATAAGTAACGAATATATAGAAAAGGAGTCCAACTGGGAAAATAAAAGATAATGCACCATAGCACGAAATGACAAAACCACCGTATATAATCTTAAAACTACCGCAAGCAACGACGAAACCACTGTTTATGATGGCAAAAGCACAACATATAACGACGAAACCACTGTTTATGATGGCAAAAGCACAACATATAATGACGAAACCACTGTTTATGATGGCAAAAGCACAACATATAATGACGAATTTACCGCATACTGCAAAGAAACAACAAGATATAACGAAGAAAGTAACTAATATAAATACCAAACCACCGAATATAAGAACTAAAGTCCGCACAAGGCAAACTGGCGTTCTATACAACTACTTGCTTTTCGTGCGTGAGACAGAGCTCACTTGATTTAGAGTTCTCGACAGGCTGTTCCCTTGCGATCAAGTGATAGTGTGATCAACTAACACTTGATTTTGCTCTGGAACAATGTTCTTTCTGCTTTGAAATATAGCGTTTAGATATATGTACCTTCTGCTGACTATATAATGTAGATTTGGTATTTATAGTAATGTTTTGGGGTTTTTTTTTTGTAGATTTGTAAGTACTGAATGAATCTCTATACTTTGCTTATTGGAAACGTGTTAATTCACATTCTCGGGTCTAAGGTGCTCGCCTTTATAGATCACTCGCACATAGGACGTGAGTTTGGATCTCGGCTGAAACACGTGAGTATGTGAGAAGCTTTCCAATAGCTTCCAGAGGGTCGGATGTTCTTCCCAGGGTCTTTCTCCGCACCATATATACTGGTCACCATATATAGCCTATCATGTTTTAAAATGGCGTTATATCAGAGAAAACCAAACAATTATTCTCATTTTTGGCCATTTTGGTTCAGTTACTGAACTGTGCGACTAAATCGGATTCAGCATTATGCGATAAAATTAATACACGTTTTAATTAAAAATCTGAAAAATCAGATGTGATACTCCTGAATTTTCAGCAATAATATGTGGCAGAATGTTTGAGAGACTCAGAGAAATGCAGATTTGAGATCTTTGCGTCTTTTCGATATTTCGACATCACGATGTTTATTGCACACGACAAACCTACACTGAATCAGTTTAAAGTGACAAATCACACGTCTGTCTCATCTACAAGGTCGACAACGTGTGCATACCTGTAGGCTGAACCGAACAAGGTGCTTCATTTATGCCCTAGGCAGACATCCAACCGATTCCTCTAGATATTTATCATTTTGGCAATTTAAAAATTATATACATGGCCAGGTCTCACTAAACATCTCAAATGTGTCTTACACAAACTGAGATTTTTAAATGTCATTTTTAGAGTTTGGTTTTGTAACTACAAACATTTCCGTTAGCATTGTGCACACATTAAGGTTAAAATATGGACATAATTGCCTGCATTCTCCTGAAACTTATCCCGCTTTACATATGATGAAATATTGAGAATTTTCGCAAATATGAGGTTTCCTTAGCTCGTTTTCTGGAAAAAAAAGACGCACTTTCAAAACAAACGAGTTATTTGTTATTGTATTATTGTATTTACTTCACAAAACCCAATATTGTCAGAAATGTTATAAGCAAGATCATGCAAAATTTGAAAAGAAAAATGCTTTGAGAATTTTTAGTGAAACTGTAACTATTGCTTGTAACTATTTTTTCGTACCGTACCATTCCTAGCCATTCTAACCGATTTTTTTGGGGGGGGGTTGTTTTTTTTCGTCTCTGTGCCCTTTCATACCGTTTGAAGATAGTTTGCTAATGTGGCGCCAACTGAAGTTATTGAAATTAGGATTTCTGCTCTAATTCAATTAAAAAAAAATTACACGATTCCGCGTACATTCAATTAAACGTGTATAAGTTGTAAACATTAACAGCAAACGTTCAAACGATTTCGATGTAAGCGGGTCTACGTGTTGTTTTGTACTGTATGGTGTTGTTTCAGACCGTACCTTTCTAAACGGTCTCGGTAATGATACATTTATGAGGACACCAGCTTAACACAAAAAAATTTCGCGCGGACCCCCACATACTAAAAGTTGTAACTTTACGCTCCCTTCGAATAACCCCGAGGCCACCTGTGGGTCCGCGGCCACCTGTGGGTCCGAGGCCACCTGTGGATCCGAAGCCACATGTGGGTCCGCGGCCCACAGGTTGGGAACAACGGGTCTTGAATATTAAGGTGCAATAATAATAATTTCTATTACTTCCAAGTAACAAAGAAACAAAAGCACTATGGTGCTTTTACTGTTAATTTCCTCAAATTTAAGATAGCAAATGAAAAATGTAACGAAATGGAAAAGATAAATTTAATGATTGGTTTGTATTTTATTGTTGTTGTTTTTTTTGGTGGGGGGTTGTTGTTTTTTTTTTGTTTTGTTTTTTTTGTTTTGGGTTTTCTTTTTTCCTTAACCTTGAAGGGCGTTGTGTAAAAACTTGTCCGCTACCATGTGGCACAAATACTGATACAGCATGCTCGGGTAATGTTAACTGTGTATCATATCCCAGTAAAAGTACAATATTGTTGATCGTGTCTTGGGATTACACTAACCAAGCCCCACTCTTTGATATCTATTTGAAGCCATGCAACGATATGCATTCTTTGCGGAGATAGAGAACATGGTCGGGTTTCAAGGTTAGATATGTGGGATAATTACTGCACTCAGTGAAAAACTCCATGTCAATATCCATGGTACTTAAAAATTCATTAGCCCCAAGACGCCACTATGTTACAAAGAAGAAAATGATGTTTTGATTGACTGTTATATATCATCTGCATCTGAATGTGAAATTCTATATGACAGCTACTCTAAATAAAGCCACAAAAAAATTCCATATTCACATGTGTTAAAACTTGGATATGAGAGTTCAGTGGGGCTTACAACTTTTAATAAATAGTTGTTCCCTCTACGAGTCTGCGTGTTGTCCGTGATTAACTATTTCTCACATCTTTACTGGCAATTTTAACCTCATCGACAACAAAGTGTCATCAAAGTATAACATCGCTTATGACTGACAGTTTAAATTTATCTTTAACGAACGAACATAAACAGTGGGGGAAATACAGTATCCTTGAATGTCAGTGTCATGAAATGCAACGGTATCTGTATGTATATATTGTGTGGGGAGAGGGGTCTTTTAGCACTGGATTCATATATCTCGACGTTGCTTGGAAGGTTCATAGTTTCTACATTAGGAAAAACAGGATTTATAACAGTAGTATAGGATCACGATATGAGGCACAAGGTGAAATAACATTAGGCCGCCATTTTTAGTGGCGCTTGGGGAAATGTGTAGTTAGAAATGGGGATCCATTTCTACGGTACTTGAGCGTCATTGTGACGTTAACAGGCCGCCATCTTGTGGATTGATAACGTCTTGATGGGAAATCCTATGTTAAAAACGAGTCCATGTGTTTAGCATGAAAGGTCTGTCTAGCAGGAAATATAGCATTGTAAAATTATGGATCTATTTGGAAATGTCTCATTTAAACAATATGGGTCTCTCTGGCGGAAAATGTAATAGGGGTTTGGTGGGTGTCTGGCTTCTAATTAACATGAATATTACTCTGTATCTCTAAGACCTACAACGAGAAATGTAATGAATGTTAAAACTACACCAACTATAACATACCTTTTGAAATCACCAAAATTGACTCATTTGATGTAGGTAAAATTAGTAAGGTAGAACAGTGTCGTCCACTTTATTCTCCGTCATCGTCTTTCTTATATCATGTGAAAATAATATGTCTGAATAAGAAACCATTAAAAAATGCTTAATATTACAATAAAGTTATGACTATTGACAGTCAAGCTTTATGTATGTCTTGTAAAAGAATTATGGTTTGCACTTTGGAAGACCACTGGAGTAAATTCACTTGTCCACTTCATAAACATTTTTTTTTTCTTCATTATTTCCAGTAAATTTATTAAAACTCTATTTATTTCTTGATAGAGCTGGACTGATAGTCGATTTTTATACTGGTTTCCACTAGGTTGTTCTGCACGGTATCAAACGAATATTCGAATTATCTTAAGAAAATGAAACTAATGGCATGGGCAAAGCGAACACTTTTAAGGGCAATAGGCTAAACGGAAATTCTAGAAATTTACAAACATGCCAGAGTTTCGAAACAATGTTACTTCAAAATTTGCATTTGTTTCATCACCAGTCAGTGAATCAATATTTACTTAATATCTTTGTGACTTGCATATTGAACGGCAAATCTAATTGCATGCAACACTTACATCAAGTTGTAAGTGAAACTCACTAGAAGACGATATGGCGGAACATTAAAAGATTTTAAATAAAAGCTTTCAAATCTTGTTTATGTCTCACTCTGTATGTAGATGTATACAACGAAAAAGATCAGCTTAAATACTCCTTCTCTCACTCTGTATGTAGATGATACAACGAAAAAGATCAGCTTAAATACTCCTTCTCTCCCTTGATTAAACCTTAATACATGAGTTTGCACTTACAATCCAATGTGATTTCAACATCTGACTTGATTTCAACTAACAAAAGACTCCACGATTTAATACTTTGATAAAATCGCTGTTGACGCAGTTTCGTTTGTGAGCCTCAATGTAAGATTGACGTAATTTATCGGGCAAAACAAACAACACAGAAACAATTATGTAAGATGTGATATGTAATTTCATGTATATACTCATCTGAGTAAGTTAAATAACGGTAGTTAGATAAATCTAATCCTGACTGGATAAGCTAAATAAGGGATGGACTTCCCAGGCGAAATTTCGTATTTTTCTCGTTAAACACAAGTCCAAGGGATGTGTATATATAGTCTTGAGAGACGATTCTGTAGAAAGGTAAAGAGACGATTCTGAAAGGGTGAAAAGAGAAAAAAGGAAATAGTTCCACACAACGACACAATGCCATACAACAATTCAACGCAACAGGGACGTAGTAAGGATCAAGCTGAGACCCCGTAAGAAGCTGGATGCAAGAGAAAGGTCATTGTGGCAGCATCAGATGAGAAGTCAGAGGGATAAATCAACCCAATCTACCACAGGTGTTTAATCTTGAGTGACCGCAAACAATCAGCGGGTTATGCAGTCATGCTGGACAATTGAGTTAGAACACTCTCACTCGATTTTATGATGAAAATGACCATATCTGTGTAAACAGAACCTCTACTTGCATTTTGTAAGAGCGTTTTGGTAATTATTTTCTAATAGAAGTTATCCGTCACGTGTCTTGTAGAATTTATTTTATTTTGTTTATATACTTGATTAAATTGTTATATTTAATATACAGTGGCTCGTGTTGTTCTGTTCTATATCTCTGCTCAGATCTCTATTCCATCCATTAATTCCATATTTTTATTATCCGCTCGACCCGAGCAATAAAAACTGTGCAATAATAACGATAGACACCACCGCCACCTTACAGGAAGTTATATTTGCGAAACTTACGTAAGTACTGTTCTTCATGTGTATCATTCAAGACAATATTACAAAGACAGCAAATCTCTTAATCAGTTTAACCCATTAGCATGAATATAATTGCCTGGAAATTATAAAACAAAAGCTGCCATTCAGCGTAAAGTTTGTTCGTTTTTCTCTCATACCAACACACAAAATGTACAAACATAAAAGACATCACAAGTTAATCTAAAATCAATTTGTCCCCTTCATTCTACCATCAAATGGCAAGGTCCAATTCATAAAAACAACGGGAAATCTTTCACTATGTATGGTGTTTTAATTCTTTTTTTTACTTTTAAGGCAAAAACATTGCCATTACGGAACCTCACGAGAATCGGCATAGGAGGTATAATACGCAACTTACACAGAATGCAAAATTGCTAGCAGCGATATTTTGCACTAATAGTCAAATCATCATCATCATCATCATCATCATCATTATCATCGTCGTCGTCGTCGCTGTCTTCTTCTTCTTCTCCTTCATCATCGTCATCATCATCATCATCATCACCATTAATTGTATCCTTCAGGATTCTGAATATCTGCAATGGTATTATCACGAAGAGTTTGTCATGTTGGACGTAAACCACTTATTACTCCATGTAAACCATTATTTTACAGTTTTATAATGAACATTTAATTTAGGCGCAAAAAAGAGACAAGTTTTTAGCCTCGAAACTATGTTAAACTTATAAAGTTAATGAAAACAACACGTTGAGTGGTACTTCACCTGAAAGTGCGATACAACAATGTGCGTGTACACCGGAAATTTGCACCTTGGGGATTTTCCAGTATCAGCATTTAAAATGGCTGTATATCAACTTCTATTACGTCAAAGAATGGAACTGAGTACATAACTGACGAGTTAAATGTGCAGTTAGGTCATAATACTGTTGAGAAAGAAAGAAAGAAAGAAAGAAAGAAAGAAAGAAAGAAAGAAAGAAAGAAAGAAAGAAATGAAGAAAGAAAGAAATGAAGAAAGGGCAGTAGCGTAGATATCCTTCTTCCACAAAAATACAGGTATTGCATAGGATTTATCCCTATAGTATTATGTATATATTTATGTAAGTAGTAGTAAGCGTATGTGGATATTGGTGGATTACAGCAATTCAAATGATAGGTCCGAGAACATTAAAATAACATACCAACAATCGCTAGCGAAGTGCAACTCGTTGAATTATACATTATAAATAATGGCACCAAAGCTACACTTGATTGAATTCAACAGTTCTCAGAAAATAGTTCAGCGAACATGAAAACGTTGGGACATTTTATTATTGTGTTGTCATCCCTATCGAGTGGATTGGGGTCAAAAGTTCCTACTCGCTACAAACTTTGGATTTGTGATTCTAGTGTTGGCGTAAACCCACAGGGTTGTGTTGGTGTCAACAAGTCATACAGCCCCATCAATGGCAGGTATTTATTACTTGTATGTAGGTCTGATTTTATGTACCTATCACAGAAAATCTTGAACAATTTAATTAATACATAAATGTTAATTCTTTTCAACACATCTGTAGCCTGATAAAATCTATCAGACATGACATTGATCCCAGATTTAAACTCCTCGTTTCGGCAATTTAGTTTGATGTGGCCCGTAGCAAGAGCGTTCTGTGTAGCTTATTCTGCGTTGTGAAGAATTAAAATCGAGTGGGAGTGGAGTGTAAGGTGAAAAGAATGCACACGGACATGTTATGTCGAGTGTGTGTGTGTGTGTTTTTTAATTTTTTTATTTTTAACGTAGCTTTAACAATTTGAGTTATATCACTACGATGTTTGCAGTGTGGCAGTTTATAGTGATATCTAACACTGGGGCATCATGCTGCAGACATGTGACATCATGTCCCACCCAGTCATATTATCCTGACACCAGGCCGACCAGTCCTAACGCTAACCTGTTAATGCTGAGCGCCGAGCGATGCAGCTGCTAGTACCATTTTTATAAGTCTTTGATATGACTTGGTCGGGGTTCGAACCAGCGACCTCCCGAAATGCTCTAACCACTTAGGCCACTGGAGCGGTCCATGTTATGTCAATGGAGCAGCAATAACACTTTTTTGTGACATTGCTACACAAACTTACCTACGTATTTCATTTTATCTTTGGATTTATGTACCTTATTTTTTGTACATATCTTTTTATTAGCCATCCCATCCAGAAACATTATTACACTTTTGAAAATATATTCCAAAAGCCATAATCCAGCAGCACATTTTGCGTTTAGAAAATCAATGTTAGGTATGGCCTCAAAGTGATTGCACTGAAAAGATGACAAGAAATAATTAGACTATGTGATTTCACTATCTGTTTAGAAATGGCTGATAACTTAGAACAAATCGTATGCCAGCAGATATTTAAGATGATGGCAAACACTTTGAAAGTCTGATTGCTGGAAAATAATAGTCAGCCATGGATGAAAAATTATTTCTACAAAGAAAATAAAATTAGTGGTTAATATGTTAAGTGTATTCTCCTTTCAAACTTTTCAAATTTATAACTTTCTGTTACTAAATACGCAAAACCCTACATATTTACCAAAGAACCCTGTTGCTGTCTGTTTCATAATTCTCTTTCACGGTATCTTTTATGCAAATATTTACATATTTACTCTCCACGATACTTTTTCATTTAAACCTATAATAATAATAATAATAATAATAATAATAATAATAATAATAATAATAATAATAATAATTTACTTTTCAGGTTACCCATTTGAGCTGGATATAATCAGTAATGGCAAAATGTCCCCCTACCTCCAGCAGCCCGAGTTTAACAATAATATTCCCATTCTACCCCCTACAGTGGACACAGTTAATCTGACATGGGAGGCTGGGGACGAAAAGGTAATCTTATTTATTTATTGCTTTTTGTTTGTTTGTGTAGCCGTACGTGCGTGCGTGCATGTGTGCGGACATGTATGTATGTATGTATGTATGTATGCATGTATGTATGTATGTATGTATGTATGTGTTACGTATATGTAATTTAATTACTTGTGTGTTAGTTTTAAATTCTTTTTTTATTTTTGTTTCATTACATTTTATTATAATGATAATTTTCACCGGATTTGACTATTTTGGAAAAATCTTTTCTGTTTTGACCTGATATGAACGTAAAAGACATTACATTATCATTATTTTTTAGCTCACCTTGGTTGAGACGTTGTGTAAACACTAAGCGAAAATGATTGGCTATTACCAAGGTCATGTTCGGCCCACGTGTTAGCTGAATTGTAAACAGCCTTTCTTTTTTAATTTATTCCAGTGAGGGAATCTGATTTTTATATAGGGCTATTCTAGCGTACGTGTAAAATAACATTTTTTTTACTGCGATGTTCAAATTAGTGATCACGTGGCCCGTCACGTGAGCCACCATCTGATCTAAAATCGCGCCTTTAAACAGACGCTCTCTAGTAGATTTAGGCGGTCGTATTTTAAACCTTGAGGGCTCAAGAGGTTTTTATTGTTGTTGCCAGTTTTTTCTGAAGTTCATCTATTTGTGGGGATTTAATAATTCATATTCTCTAGAAAACAAAACAAGTGCTCTTTTTTTATAAAATTTCTGGGACAAAGGTATTCAGTGGAAATTTATTCTGGAATTCTAAACAGAACACTATAAATTGTGTTTCAACGAGGAATTGTTGCCATCAGTTCACCGACTTCATCTGACGTCATCGTCTTCCATATTGGAACTTCACAGAGATTCGAAACTGGATTCAATTAGAACTGTTTAGTGATAGGACTTACATTTCTCAATTCTAGGATTAATTTTGGACTGTTTTCACAAACCGTAAGTCCTATTTCATATTTTTTTATCTTGTTTTCTAGGGAAACAAATTATTTTGTTAAAATTTACAAAGCTTGTTGTCTTCACTCTTTTCTTTTGTTACATTTGTACGAGCCTACACGTAACATATGTATGTATGTATGTATGTATGTATGTATGTATGTATGTATGTATGTATGTATGTATGCATTTGTCTCTTCATTAGCTTGTCTATTCACTTGCTTACTAACTTACTTACTTTATTATTTATTTATTTACTTTACTTATCCTGCTTGTATATTAGTGATAAATGAAATAAAATTAGTATAAATATCAGTTCGCCACTCAATGCTGTCACGATTTGACCGTTGTTAAAAGGACAAAGAGTAAGCCAGCCGTGGATATTTGTTCCATCTGATGGAAGACTTAAAATACGTTAATGTACAAAGTGACAGATGTGTAAGTCTTGGTCAAAATAGAGGTAATGGCTATTGAATTACATAGCTCATTTTATCATAAGTGATCTTAGTCTTTAAATAAACAGGTAAAAATAGGTTCACGATGTTTTGGTGAAACAAAAACAAACTGCAATTTAATATTTCTTTGCTCTATTGACCTATTGAGTGGTATTTATCATTTTCATTAATGGCATTTTTCCTGATATCGAATCGAGTTTGTACCGGTTATTAGCGTAGCAAGTAGCATCAGTTGAATTGTTGGAAAGCACCCCAGTACGACAAATGGTCTCTCTTACTCTAGCGGTCTGACATCTGGCAATGTTTGGCAAATAACTTCCAGATAGTCAAGAATCGGATCAGTTTGTTTCCCATTGTTTTTGTGTTATCTGGTAAATTGCTTGTCGGCCGCCAGTTGTTTCCTGGTTTTAGCTACGAGCCCGTGTTTTGGTATAAACCATTGGTCAATCAATTGGCCGGTTGCCAGCCGGAAGTAGATCTTCTGCCAAGGAGTTTTGTGCAAAGTGATTCCAGCCGTGATACTGGATAATTGTCGAGACACCTAAACAGACAAATTGAAAATATGCGCATTCTGAAAATATACAATTAGATCTTGTAGTGAAATCACTTGCAAAAAATAAAATCTGCAAGAAGATGATTTGGTAGATGCTCTCTTTTAGTCCAGACAGTGAACCCAGACATCAAGTATTCTAAAAGACAGAGGAAACGATGTGCATCAGATAAGGCTTTATAGGTTTACTTTATGGTGAATGCGCTGCCTGCTTGATGAGTGAAAGCTAGGGAGCTATACAAATTGTATGCACCTTGTTTTCATAACATACACATAGATGTAAGATAGACCTTATGGTAGACAATTGCGTTCCACTAGACACTCACATAACTTTCAAATAAAATGCAGAGTAATCTGAATATATTAGTCGGCTGAACAATCCTGTCATCACGTTGCTTCAGACGTATCATTTTTTACTATCATGATGGAAATTATAGCACAGGCTCTTAGTCATTTTGTTTGTCCACCACCAGCCTAAGCATCATGTTAATATATTTCGTCCTGTTTTCTCGCGCCATTGTAATATCAGCATTCATTCTCTAAATGATTGTCTTCTACTTACGTGAAAGACAGGACCACTCTAGATTCATATAATCCAATTTTTTTTTATAATTTTCGCCAGTGAAAATGGTTTGTATTCAGGCCGACGTTGCATCCTGTTTTTAATTGCCATGAAAAATAAAATACTCCAACTCTGAAGAGGCCTATAGATATATTAGAAAGAGAATATTACCATGTCGTCTTTACTGTAAATTAGCAAATAAAACAGGTACATTATTGCACATATTGATAAATCCTATTTTAATATTGGTAGCGATCATTAAAAAATATATACACACTTTTTAGTTTATATCTTTTAATCAGTTTTCGTCTGCTTGTCCGTGCTTCCGTCAGTCGGTTCCCCATATAATCTACTCCGATCAAGTTTTGTATAACGTTTGATAAGAATCGGTTGATGAAAACAAAGGCTTCCGAAAGGCTAACGAAGAATTCCAAAAGAATGAAAGAAAAGTAAACATATTTGCGATAACTTCAATTCATACTTTAGCTTATTATCCAAATTAATATTAAAGGAGTATGAATATATTATCTCTAAAGGCTATTATTCAAAACATTTTAGCTTATTTTGCGAGCTGGACGAATTACAAATTTCACATTGCTCCGAAACTGCTCGAATCGTTCGTAGATCCTATTTCATGGATCGTATCCTTCAAGGTACGCATCACTGCTCAATTACCTGGGGTGCTTATTCGATTCATTGGCTAACAGACGTGTATTCCACTGAGATAATTTTTGCGTGTGTATTCTTATTAAGAATTATACGTCAAAAATACTTACCAAGATTTCCATAAAAATATCAAATACCGAAGATTACGAAACTAAAAACATCAGAAAAAAAAACGGTCTTACTCCGTTTATGTCATATGTGAACACGGTTAATAAATATAGGAGAACATGTCATTAGATCTTACATTTCGATTGACGGACGGACAGTCAAAAAACAAATGTGATTTGTTTCCTATATTAGTTGGGTTATTGAGAAACGAATTCAATATCTTACCTCTGCGAAAGTTTCAGACCAATTTTAGCTTATATAATGGAGCTAGTTTTCAATCCTGTAAAGAAAAACATTTATTTTATGCTGAATTACTGGATCCTCCCAAAAAATAATTGTGATAATTCACTGGAGTGAAATACGAAAAATAATTTCACTGCGGCGTCGATATCTAGATAACCGTGAAATTCGAATTCATTCTTAAATACTTACATGGCTGAGCGGTAAATATTGCTCCCTTGACTCGAGTTCAAATCCAACAAGACGCGAATTATTTTATTCATAATGTGCTATATTATTTTGAATTGGGAAGGAGAATTATGCAACTCTTGATATTTTCTGTGTGAATAATCCCCAAAACACAGCAAAACATAAACTGTAAATCGCTGACATCGCTCGGGATCCAGGAAGAAATCTGCTACTTCAGTCCGTTATACGGTACATTATGCTAGCCAATATATTTGAGCATAAAATAAAAAGAAAATTTTCTTGCCACAAGTGAATAACTGATATTTTTCATCTCGTGGGTGAAAAACTTCAGTATTTTCACTCTTGGCTTCGCCACTCATGAAAAAAAAATTTTAATTTTTCACCTACTCGATGAAATATATCGATTTTTCACTTGTTTCAATCAGATCTACTCTATTTGCTGACAGATCCAATCACGTTTATTACTGTTGATGCAATCATTAGAATGTCTGCTAATTCACACATAAGCTTTTACCAATACATCATCATTTATAGTAAGTTGATAATTCGTAGAGCCAAAAAAGAAATTATTGACTAGATAAATAATTCGGGAAAAGAAACTTAATCACGTGTTGTTGGAACCTACAAAAAGCGTTGAAATGTGCCTTTAAAAATAATGGCGCAACGAAATATCATTTTATTATATTCAAATAATTTCTAAGACTGGTGACCTTGTGATATGAAAACCTAAATGTATAATGCCAGCTGTTGATTCATCAATGTATAAGTGTTGACCTTGTCAGAAAGCAGGGTTTACTTAAAGATAGTCTGCGGTGCACCGTTCTCCTGGGAAATATCACTGATAATTTGTCCTATTATTTTATTATTAGTGACTTAAGTATATTGGGCGTTATCTTTGTATTACTAAAAATACACAAATACTTGTACCTGACTGGATACTATTTCCAAACAGATGCGTATATAATTCGCGAATAAGGACCCCTCGGGGTGCTTGGGGCAGGTAACAACCGAAAGAAATACAACTTGGTGCAACAGAAGAAATATTCTGCACCAGAAACGCTTCGAATGCCACTGAATAATAAAATAGAAAAAAATGATCTTTGCTTCCATTGAGCAGATAATATCGTGACATTACACCCATTTAGAATCTATGATTACAATAAACAATAACGCAGCTCCGTTATTATAAAAAGAAAAAAAAAAAAAAAAAAAAAAAAACAATAACGAAACGTCTTAGTTTTTTTTATAATTGTCCCAGTCTTGTGTAATAAATTGCTTCTATAGATGGACCATCCACATTGTAAGCAATTACTTTTGTAAACTATGTGTATATTAAAATTCATACAAAAAGTTAATAGGAAAATAATCAATGCACTCTAGAACAGAAAAAAAGCCCTGACGATAAAATCCATTCGGTAACATTGTACAATTAAATATCCTCTATTAACTACTATCTGCATGTATTGGTTTTATGTCAGACATTGACATCTGCATGTATTGGCTTTATGTCAGACATTGACATCAGCATGTATTGGTTTTATGTCAGACATTGACATCATCATGTATTGGTTTTATGTCAGACATTGACATCAGCATGTATTGGCTTTATGTCAGACATTGACATCAGCATGTATTGGCTTTATGTCAGACATTGACATCAGCATGTATTGGTTTTATGTCAGACATTGACATCTGCATGTATTGGTTTTATGTCAGACATTGACATCAGAATGTATTTGTTTTATGTCAGACATTGACATCAGCATGTATTGGTTTTATGTCAGACATTGACATCTGCATGTATTGGTTTTATGTCAGACATTGACATCTGCATGTTATGAGTGGTATAAGGAAGTATTTTCAGAAGTGAAGTGGGAACAGTGTCTTGTCAACTTCGCCAGTGAAACTGTTCCTGCTATCTGTTACCAAAGAAATGCAGATTTTCTGTTTCTTATATATTCACCGCCCATTTTTCCTTTTGCATTGCTTACCTTATGTGCAAATACGATTAACGGTTGCACTAATACGTCGATAAAAATAAGTTCGAAAATTTTACGATAATTCTTGGACTGTTTCATTTTTAAAAAATGTAGCCCTTACGTATAATACTTAAAATTTTGTATTGCATCAAATTAATGCATGTTTTAAAAGAAAATTGATTGTGCGGATTGAGACCGTGAACATTGATGGGGTTAGAGTACTTGAGAATCATTACACAGCTGTCGTACTCGACAGACTGCAGAGTGTAAAATCTTTAAACAAAATAATTTAATGATAATGAGTTGCCTATAAGGATTTTCGTTCTTTCTTTTGTGTATTTTTGCATTCAAACGCAAATTATGTGGTCTTGGCTTGTTTGCTGCCTAGTTCGATAACAGCCGCTCCACACAAATGTTAATTGTCACTCATTTTCGGATTTTCAATCAACACTCACCTATCTCCTATTTCTTCATTGTTTTAAAACATATTTATAAGTGTGATGAGAATTAAAATCGCTAAATAGACAATTTTAAAACCATAACCGAGAGTTCTTACCCTAAAATATTGTAATATTTCTCGTACAGTGTAATCAGGACTATATGTGTGACACTGGGTATCGAATAGAAATGGGTCACGCGAGGTCAGTCACTCACAATTTGACCCATTTCTTATGGAAACTGGGGGGGTGGGGTGGTATTTAAAAAATCAGATACTTGAAACATGTTGCATAGAGTTCGTTTTTATGCATTGTGTGTGACTCCACCAACTTGCTTTCATTTCTTGACCTGTTTTAAGATGTGTTCAGCCAGTCATAAACAAGGAGGATGAAACGAAGAAAAATTGAAATAAATATGGAAATATAAGTTTTAACAACACTCATAAGGTCAGATAATTGGGAAAGGAAATTAGTTCCAACAGTCATATTTTAGAAAAAAAAAATTTCTACTTTCATCCAAATTAAATACATGTACAAACTTTCTTATTGTCGATGGCGAAAGTCGTTAATGACTTCAATAAAATTGCTAATAGTTTCAATGATTTCTTCTGAATTATTGGGCTAGATATTTGTTGTTGTTGGTTTAACGCTATTTTTCAGCACATGATAGACTATACATGGCGACCAGTTGAACTGGTGGAGGAAGAACCCGGGAAAACCTAGCTAACAACCGCAGACCTACTGGAAGCTACTAGTAAGCTTTCTCATATACCAACATTGGCCAAGCCCAAGATTCGAACCCACATAGACAGAGGTGAAATGGTAATGGTCGGTAAAGGCGAGCGTTTCAGACCACTAGGCCACCTTGGACCCCGGGTTATATATTTGTAAGGACTTATATTCATCGCTACTAAATACTGAACGTATGTCAAATGAAAGTGTCCTTCAGACACCAAAATATTGCTGAAGAAATTTTAAATGTGTATAATTCAGAGGCTACTGAATTTAATGGCGTGTCTGTTAAGATATTAAAAATGTCAATAGACTGCATCGTTGAACAATTGACATATATTTATTATGTCCATAGACACAAATACTTAGGTAGATGATTTGAAAATCTAGAATTACTGTGTCGACAATTATAAACTTTTTCCAATGTAACCTAGGCATATTTTCAATTCAGGTCATGATTTTACTTTTCAAAAGATAATTTAAGTACCCTGTGTCAATCAGGTTTCTGTCTAAATCGCTCATGCGAAACATTACTTAGTGGTTTCATTGATTCCTGGTTAAATGACGGTAAATGAACTGGAGTTTTGTTCTTACACCTTCGTAAAGTTTGTGATAAGCACTGTTATTCATGCCTTTTTGCTACATATGATCAGCAAATAATTTTACAAAATGTCATTGCGATTATTTTCATTCTATTTCAAGCATTCTGGGCCAGAATCGAACCAGTGCCGCAAGTAACGGCACCGACGGTCTTGCTCGAAAGCATCAGTTCCCTAACCAACTATGATTTCATGTACATGCTTTGCATTTCTAAAATGAAAAAAAGTGGGGTTGTGCATATAGATGAGTGTTACGTTCTGCAAGCTCGGCGAGTGCGTTTGCGTGCACGTTTAGTCCTTACATTCGAATTTGTATTTTCCTTTTTGAGGGTTGATGACATGGCTGAGTGGGTTAGGTCGCTGCTGCAGGAGATTTGGCTGCCGTTACTCTCTGCACTGGTTCGATTCCTGCTTGGAACTAATTATAGAGCTTTGATCTCTTGATCTCTCTCTCTCTCTCTCTCTCTCTCTCTCTTATAGGCAAATAGATATGTGTATCCGAAAACAAAGCCATCCAAATAGAAACAAGCAGTCGCTGTTGCACATGCGACTGATGAAGCATCAAGGACACAAGGCCATAATCCAGATATTCTAAATTAACTTGCAATTATGGGGCGAAGTTCCAGATCGAAGTACGTGTAAATAATAGTGATCTGCGACTTGTTTGCGTGATGCAAGATATGCCAAGCACTTTTCATGCAAAGGGTTTCGTCTGAATTACGTGCCTGATCTCAAAAGGGTGCATCAAGACGGGCGTATAGCTCTTTTGTTTTTTTGTTCTGACTTTTATTTTGTATAGCAATACATTTTCTTTCTTATTATCAAGTTCAAACCACTTCGATCGGACTATCTTTTACTTACATTTTTTTTATAACATCAATAGAGTCTATTATGACTGTATTGTCTACGATAACCCACTTATCTCATGAATGTCAAACGAAAACAAACAATTACATAGATTGCAGTAGAAATCGGGCCGTTTGCACATGCTAGATTTCAAGCTGCTTTAATACCAAGAAGTTGAGATTTCCATTAGACAAAACAATGTTGGTTTCATTCGCCTATCCTTGTCCTGTGTTTTGATTTCGTCTGACTTAAACGTCATGTTGAAATGAGTTTTTAGATGGGTCCAAGCCAACATCCAGTCCTTGCCAGTAAAGCTTGTTTTACCTAACCCAAAATATTGCCAAGTACCAACACGTGTCTGTAATATAGACTAATCTATACGATCACATCGAAGATGGATACATCTAAATTTTATCAACAATCGTTCAATAGCCGCCGTCTGCTTCATGGCTTAAACTTGTATGCTAATATTGAATTTGACAAATGCACCATATAACTCAGCCTCAACCTAAAACAAGTTTTATCATTTATACGTAAATAATTAACGTGATTTTACAAAATAAATTAACTGTAGTTTTTATTTAACGAGAGAGCCAATAATGGTAGTCATGAAAAAAAAAATCATTTCTTATTTGGTTTACTCGGTGGGATTCAGAGAAATATATTAGTAGACGACTGTTCAAGTTTAGGGAAAAAATACTTTGTTGATACACAAAACACTTTGTTGCAATATCGCTAAAGCATAATGTGTATGTATTTATTGTACCATATTAAATCACAAATGCAAATCCGTGTTCGGTTTATTCGGTTGGATTCAGCGAAATGTATTAGTAAACGACTGTTCAAATTCAGGAAATACTATTTTCGGGATCAGATATATTGTACATGTTTAGAGGGGTCATCCCTAAATATCGAATCTTAAATTGCTTTATACGTAGATAACATATCAAGTACTTACAGCAGACGAGGAATTGCAAACAAATACATCCCTTTACTTATAAAAAGTTCAGATATAATTCTTTCCCAAGCCAATAAGCGTCTGACCTTGTCTTTCTTCAGTTATCTAATATGCTATCGTTCTTTGATCGTTTACTTTTTTTCCTGTGTAAATCATCACGTAATTTGGTCCTCGTCTTTTAGATTACGGTAATAGACTGATGTATTTGCTTTGGGTTGTGTTTTCAGTCTATCTTTCGATGATAAGTGAGGAACCTGATAGAAAAACGTGTGCCAGTCATCTCACCCCCTCCCGCCAGAAATATTGCAGATAGCATTGCCAGAACACTTTTACCATACCCACGAGTATTCAGTTAGTTGCATAGTTATGTACGTTTGTTAAAATATTCTTATTATAGTCGTATATCTTTCATCACATTCCTAACGTGTGCAACACGCGAGAGTGTGTTACATCAGAGAATGAACTTCTATCTAACATCTTCAGTTTTTAAGTTTTGAATGATTTTCGATGTGTATCAGATGAATCCTTCATAAGTAGTTCCTCCACTCTTGCGATACCACACTTAAATTTACTCGCTACGAGAGGGTATTAGAGAACTTAAGCATTAATATATCTTGGATTTAATAGGTTATTAAATCTCGATCACGTTTACATAGACATATAGTATGAAGTCTGTAGACTTTTCTATCATTATCATTGTTTGAAACATGGATGGGGAAAACAAAACCCGCGTGACGAACCAGAACAACGTTAAGGCTCACCGGCATTCTGATCTGCTCGGTTGTTACATTAAATAGTTTCACTTATATTCCGACTGTATTAGATATATACAATACGTGTCTAAACATTCGTGTCAAAGAAACTGACCGAATTCGTCCCAAAGAGACTATAAATACAAAAACCTGCTTCCTAGTGTCTTGGTCAAACAAGCAAACAAACAAAATTCTCAATTCTGAGAAGAACAAAAAAACAACTTTACTGTACATGCACTAATTTTTTTTTCGCTAAGATTGTCTTCTCAACTTATCTAAATGTAAAATCTTGACGTGAGGGAAAGATGTTTGGCATGCACAGATTTCAAGATGATTGAAAACAACATAAATAAACGATAGACTGCTGACAGACTGGTGTGACGGCATCCAATAACAACGTTGTCGTTGCTTACAATACAAACATGCCGCAGACGAAAAGACGAATCTCCTCTCTCTCTCTCTACACATATCGATCTCTTTTACTTTGTCGTGTCCCTGCCACGAATCTGTTGAGTGTCACCTTGTCAATTCGTCCGTCTGTCGTTTAAGTTTTGTGTTTAGGCCAGTGTGGCGGAGTATTCGTCTTCCATTAACACAATTATATATGAATTGCTTCCAGCCTGTAAATGCATGGGCGCACGCAGCATAGGTCAAGGGGGTCACGTGACCCCCCAAATCATACTGCAAATATATATATATATATATATATATATATATATATATATATATATATATATATATATATATATATATATATTCCGACAAGTTTAATCATGCAAATGAAGCTGAAAATATGTCACAAGATTCTGTTCAAAACGCTTAGTAAATATTTGCTTTAGTTTCAGACTGCTGACTATACTAACTCTCCCGGCCGTGACTGACTGACCCCACCGCACCCCACCCCCGCAAAAAATCCCGACCCCCCCTCCGCGCAAAACTTCCAGCGGGCGCCCATGTGTAAATGCGTAATTTTCTTCATCAGCGATCTTGAAACGGTATGTAAAATTCGGTACCGTTGACCTTTCCACTTCCTGAAAACTATCATCAGATTCATTTGTTATAAGCACTTGCAAAACGGGTGAAAATGTTTCATCCGAGAATAAACTAATACTAAATCTATTCAGTTTTGAAAGATTTCCGATGTGCAACAGACAAGGAATATGACGTTTTGCTCATAATTATCACGCAAAGTTTCTTTACGAGACACAGATGTGCTTTGTCGATGTGGATTCTTTATTATGACTATGCGTGCTATATTAATGGTCAAGACAGCTAGTCACTAAAAAGGCGAACGGGAATGGACTTTAGTACTTTATTTATGTCACCCTATGGACTACGGCGACATTTAAGATGAAAATAGCCCCCCCCCCTCTCTCTCTCTCTCTCTCTCTCTCTCTCTCTCTCTCTCTCTCTCTC
>JAECUM010028810.1:0-11689 GCA_016617855.1 Megalonaias nervosa | reverse complement strand
AAAAGTTTAACAGTCCAAAAGCTCGCACAAAAGCAATATACGGTAAAGAACCAAGTATTTGTCAATGAATTATGTCCATTGTGGAATATATTTGAAAAAGCAGACCAGCAAAGGGAAGTAATTGGAATTGATATCAGACTTTTGTTTAATCTTGAAGCATTGTATGACTGTTTTCTTAAACGCTACAAACGACTGCTTTCAGTTATCTTACCTGTCACACATTTGCATATCGGACACGAGCTGTAATCAAATGTCACGCATAGGTCTAAGGGCTCACACTGATCGGGAAATGGTGGACACTTCCCTGTGAATAAATCAAGCAAACAACTCGCTACTGTTATATATGTAACCACTTTGATTCATTTAACGCAGTATGACGATGTGAATCATAATAATATGCAAATTTTCGATTTCAGTTCATTCACAAAAAAAGAAAGAGCGAATAAAAATCAAATGAATTAAGGAAAATGAAGAAGATAGTGTCATTGATCGTGAAACAGCTGAAAGTTACACACTAGCATCGTGCGGTATTTAAAATTTGCGGAAACTCATGACTTCAGGGAACACGTTATTCTACATACTTTTATGAGTCGAGCTTACAACTCTTTTAATGGAAGTGGAAACAGTAAAGATATAATGATAGTGTGCTTTGGGAGTATGATAATAGTGAATAAATCATTAGGAATTAATTTGATTTTTGTTAATATCAGGTATCAGATTTATACGCCATCATATATACTGCAGGTTGTACTTTTATTTTATTTTTACTCTCCTTGAAAAGATACACCATTGGAGAAGTTCGAATGATCTCGAATGTACCAACCAAAGACTGCAGAAATGCCCCTCTCTGCCACGAGGAAGAATAATGCAAGAAAAGCTGAAATAAAAAGCATGCAAAGTACGTTTTGCAAATGACTGAAGGAAAGTAAAATTACACCTTAATTAGGAAATTTCTTTACTGCCCGACTCGTACCATTTATTTTGAACGATTAGATTATATGACATTAATAATCAAACATAAATAATATCAACATAGGCTTACTTTTATACGATCTTATTCTCAAAACTTTAATCCCAAAACTGACTAGCTGCGTTTGAGGCATTTTCTAAGGTGTAGCGCACATTTTGTACCCATTATAATATGACATTCAAGGGATCTATTTACAGAAAATTTCAGCTTTGTTGGAACCAATCATTAATTCACAGATTATGAACAGGTAAACCAGGTATGATCAGTTTAATCATTAAGGTTGACGGAGGTCAGTGTCCACTGAATACATAGCAAGAAAGTTATCCTAGTGATATTTGCTTACCTATAGGATTCATTTTACGTTGCCTTTGACCTCCAGTAGTTTTGTAAAATCCTAAACAGCTCAGCTTTCCTTGACAAATAACCGATTCAGCTCCTTTGCCACGCTTACGCCAAAGCAA
The DNA here is from genome assembly GCA_016617855.1 of Megalonaias nervosa. NCBI lineage: Eukaryota > Metazoa > Mollusca > Bivalvia > Unionida > Unionidae > Megalonaias > Megalonaias nervosa. The sequence goes on along the minus strand of JAECUM010028810.1, from coordinate 10,258 downwards.
AGAAGTTAGAATGAATTCTGACTTAAGGAAATATTGTAACAAAATTGACAAAATATTCCTGTTCAGATACTATCCCAAATTGGTATCATTTGACATGTCCTAGTTATGTGACGTTCTCTAGGAAGGGAAGATAACCCGGTTTTACTACGTGTCATCACATCTGTTAGCAATCTTTCCAATGTGTTATATTTACTTTACTGGAAGAATCAGTGTTTATTTGCAACATGGTATCCATGTATCGTGCAAGATTAATGCCTTATGGGATCATTAATGGTCTACCTTTTTAACTTTTTTTTTTTGCCTATACATCGTCCATAGAATAGGGAAGACGTGTATTTAACATATAGGACTTAATCCAAGATCTTAATATGCTTTAAATTCAAGAAAATATTTTTTAAAATAATTGTTGTATAGAACCAATTTAATCTGGATTTATAGGAGATTGATATATCAGCATATTAAGAAACGATGAGTGTTAACAAGATACACTTTTATTTATAAAAGAAAAGACCCCCACCCACCTGCAAGCAAAGTATTACTATATAATATATACGTGCAATATTGAATGTAATAGCAATCTGGACCATGTAAATATTAGTTAGGCAAGACAGGAAGAAATGGCAACGACAATGAGAGTTTAGAATTATTCATAAATAAGGAGAAATTTTATCGGCATTAACATGCTATGCCCTATACATACTGCTATACCAAAATATGTATCATTAAATGACATGCAATATTTAATGAGAAGAAAGCAATAATTAAAAATAAAATTTTATTAACAGGTCAACTATTTAAATATATCTGTAAAAATATAAATTTCGTCTCTGTACAAATTTATAGCAGATTTTTGCACATATTTGCATGGTAGAATACCAAAATTTTTCTTTCTTTCAATCGCCAAATTTATGGAAATCACTTGAAGGAAAAGGAAAGAAACGAATGACTTTGATGATGAAAACATTTCCAAGTTCATTTGTATAGTTTGCATTTTAATGGCACGTTTATGCCATCCTTATCTGCATTGGTATAGACGAGAGATACAGGAGCTTTCCCAAAGAGACCTTAGGTTTTAAGTTGGGCAACACCAGATCGATATTTGGCAAAAGCTGACCTATGGTTTAAACACAGAATCGCTTTACAATAAGTTTCCACATTGTATTCAGTTTTGAAAATTCGGCATTATCTTAATATATTTTGATTATAACTACAGATGTTCCCAATCTGTCACATACTGATATATTGTGGCTTCTACTATATCTTGGACCAGTATGGGACGACACTATCCGAGTAGTTTAGTACTGCTAAGCTTATTATTCATAAAACCATACCATATTTTACATAATCCACTTGACAGGTTACCTGATCAAATTAAAATATACTTATGAAAGACGGCTACTTTTCATGCTTAAAATACTGTTCAAACATCTAAATGCACATTTCCAAACCCATGTATTCAGATGCCAGAAACGTATGTGTTCTTAGCATAACCTAGATAAGTTTCATTACTTTATATCGGATAGCATCTATACAAGAAAACTATTTATACCCCATCTATCAGAAACACAGGAAATAATTGAACAAATTAAAGAATCATATAAGTTGGTAATACTATATTATGGGATATAAACAGTACTAGTATAATTGGCAATGCGAAGACCTGGTGCCCGGCTTGTACTTTGGGCAATTGCTCTTGCTGTGATGTTATAATACAATTATTCACCAAATGTCATACTAAAGTAACGATACGTCTCCTAAAACATCATGACCCAACTTATAAAGGTAGCTCATGATGCAGATTTCGGTCTGAAATGATCAATATTTCTCTTTTAATTGTCTACAGAAGGAATGTTTACATCGCACCAACGATGTAGTTCATTCAACCAACACAGATAAATCATGTTCATTGCCAGCAAGCAGTATTTTGTCGTTAGTTTACAATACAATGAAGACATTTTCATTTTAACACCAATATCTACAAATTTTATATGAATAGCTAACTCATTTATAAACAAATTAAGATGTATCGGTGGTAAAAGACAGCCTTGCCTAAAACCGGAGTTATCATTGAATCAATGGTCGACACAATTGTGCTTACGCAAAGACGAAACCCATGAATACAGAGAGTTTATGGCGTTATATGCTTTGTTTCTTCCTTATGGAGAAACCAATATCTTCCGAGGTATTTTCCGAAGCTTTTTCTAACCATACGATCGTACGCTTTATGAAAATCTATGAAAGCACAGAAGGAAGATAATATCGGCCTTTTCCGGGTATTTGTGAGACTGGTTAGGGAAAGCACATGTTTAGCAGTGCTACGCTTAGTTGTGAAAACAGTTCTGTTCATAAATGAACCTCTAACTTATTTCAGACCACAACGTAGGTCTATCATTGACGACAGTGGTATAGAGTTTGGACACAGACGAGGCTAGGTTCCTTTCTATATACTATAAATGCACTGTTTGGTCAGCAATGCTGAATTTTGTAACACGAATCTTAATACTATACCTTATACTGTAAGAATAAAGCCGATATCGAAACAAACATTGCTGTGAAGGAAAGATACAGTGGCATCATTTTCCAACAAGCACAAAGGTAGACTCCGCATGCCTGCCCCGCTTTGCTTTTGTCTTCTAATTTCCTAACTTCAGATACTGATATACGCTGAATTAAAACTGGATCAGGCAGCGTGGTATTCAGTAAGTTGGTAAAGCTATATCTCGTTTGGCCTGAATTATTTTCTCATTTTAAAAGACTGCTAAAATCCCGCTTCTATCTATTGCGAATGACTGTCACGCATTTGCTAATATTTCCATAACCCAACACCACTTCCATAAAGAAAAAGCACCTTAAGCGTTCATGTATTTAAATGTACACTTATTCGGAGCATGCTCGTAACCAATAAAAGGGTAAATAGGTGTTTATCTGCATTATAATAACCTGACAGAGCTGGCTTTTATTATTATCATTATTATTATTATTATTATTATGTTGACAGGACTCGACCAAGATATATTTGTCAGGGTCCATTTGTAAATCAGTGTGCACTGAATGTTAATAGGAATCACAAAGCCGATTTTTTTTTTTCAACTACCATGATGGAGTTATTTATTGCAACAACAACAACAAAAAAAACCTCTGAGCAAGGACATTTATTAAAGTTATTAGGGATCGATTGAGACCGAACATTTTTTTTATAGAAAAGCCACCGTCCCCATTAAATTGTCAGTCCCCTCTGTGACTAGGGCTATTTTCCAGCAACTTCCACATTCACAGTCGTCAATATTGACATTTATATTTATCTTGAGGAGAGATAAATGTACTTCAGGTAAAGTGGGACACTTTAACGTACGTATCAACTTGAGTGGAATTATTCTCAGTCAAGACTTGATAAGGCAAAATATCCCTCGTAGTGCTATAGAACAAAAGCAGCACCTAACATATTTGACTAGGTTGATGTATTTTTATGAGGTCTACACCGCCCTATCATAAGTAAGGGAGATAATAGCCTGGCTCTTGTAACAACACTCGTTACTGCAATGGGTCTCCTCTGCACAAAACTCATTCGTTTTTGCGGATCCAAGCAGACACCCTAGTTTTTTTAATACACTTCTATAATTGAGACATATTGTTCTTGTTTTTGTTTTCTTCAAAAAATGTTTTGCATGGTCCCTTAGTTGGAGATAATTACAACACTCTGTTTCTGGAAAAATAAAAGCATCTCACCTAAGAATGAGAATTAAGACAAAAGCACATCCTCCACCACTCATCCCCGCTATAAAAATAACAAATATCCACATCCTCCACCTCACACACCCAGCTGTAACAATATAAAACACATCCACATCCTCCACCTCACACACCCAGCTGTAACAATATAAAACACATCCATATCCTCCACCTCACAGACCCCGCTGTAACAATATAAAACACATCCACATCCTCCATCATCCACACCCGCTCTAGTGATATCGTTTGCACAGAAATGATTATCATAGCTGAATCAGACTGACAGCGATTCGTAGCTACAGATGCTTTGACATTATGCATCAAGTATTGGTTCGTAGAGTTAAACTAAAACAAACGTTTAAATTTAACATACAGAATTTACATTTAAGAGCTGTTAACATTCACCCTTTGTCGTAAAACGTACACACGTACTTCATTAATAACTCACATTACCATATTGCATGCACGTGTTCATCGCAATTCAGTACAGTGTTTGCAGCGCAGGCTATGAAAACGACATTTCCACATATACTGTTTACCATTAATTGGAACATAGCAAGTTGGTCACGATGACCTGCTCTGGTGAGAAATTGTTGCAATGAATTACAGTGCTGATAATGTATAACATACTGAACTTAATCCTATTAGAATCGATCTTTTAATTGGGAGAATTATCGATACATATTGATAGAATACTACATTCATTAGTAATTGTTTCATAAAATTCTAGTAATATTTCAACTTTATTTTATACCTAATAGCTAAGCAAATATCGACAGAAATTTGCTTTAGCTACATTTTTTATAACGTGTTGCTATGTGGCTTGAAAATGTCAACGTTTAGATCCCTTATGATAAGTACGGACTAATGTCACTATCATCTTCCACTCATTACACACTGCCACTCATTTTGCAGTTAAAACTTCAAGCACATGTCATCAACTGCAGTGCATGTTTTCAACAACTGATTTGATTTACCTAATTCCTAAAAGGTTTATATCTCTCTCATTGTATTATTTGTTTTAAACCACTCAATTAAGATCTATTTCAGTTTTTCAAAAATGACTTTCATACTCAGCTCATTGAGTAGCACATTTAAATATTACATATTATTTAATAAATGGAGGTACATTAGAAATAAATTAGTGATTATAATGTTGGATATTGTGGTTTAGCCCAAAGTATATGAGGATCGCAAGCTTGTCTCATTGTACTTCAGGCTCGCCTACAATGTCCGATAGTATAAGCACTATAATCTGTAAATATCGTGCTGTCATAGCGTTATTGACTTAATCGTGACGCCACCATATACGTTTGATGGAGTTATGTGGGTGAAATAGCAATTTCGCTCTTCAAAAACAAGTTAGATTTCAAACTTTTGTCGGAGCTGTCTTAACGTTTCAGGCCCAAGATTAGTTAAGCCATGTATTAAGTAACACTAACCATGTATTATTTTATTCTGCAACCATACAATAAGAAAAAATATTCAAAGACGTGTTTTGATTTTAATTCTTTGTGAGTTGTTTTTTTCTGGTCTTGACGGAATCACCATGCAAGAATCGAGATATTGAACAAGCTGTAACTTTATCACGTTGTCTTCAAATTTAATACGCTACGTGAATATATGTAGTAACAACATACAAAATCTGTCACAAAGTGTCAAATAATGAATTACTTGCCATCACAATTACAACGTATTACATAAATATTCTTATTTATTTTGCAAATTAAAGACTCGTGGAACGAAGTCGACATGTTCCATAATGTCGTCTGAAGGTCAATCATACGGTCCTCTGGCGAAGTAAACTGTCGATTCTGTCAGACTGGCGCTCCTGTATCTGCATGTGGCTTTGTTATTTTGTTGATGTTCATATTTTGCACATGTGTTGCACTGAAAAAAGAATAAGGAATGTAGTCCAGTTGTGAATGCAAAGTTTGCGAGTAAAGACTGACATTTGTTAGTGTAAACTGGAAAATGCGATGTGCAGTTGCGGGATGATTTTGAACTGTGTAGACGGGTCGGTGATAGGTTACAGGTTTTTATTTTCACCAGTTTGTAGTATGTTGGAGGCACATATTCTGATCAGTTTTTGACCGAGATGGTTGTAGGTACTGTGACCAATATGCATGGCTGTAAAGGAAGTCCAATGTGTAGTGCTGAAAATAGTGCAAGGTTATTTATATGTCTGAGGCCCTATGAGTCTTGATCGGGGTCCTAACCCAGTAAAGCTTCTGCATATTGGATACACTGTACTGAGTGAATGCGACCTCTAGTTGTAGGATACATTACTGATAGATTTTGCTTCGGTAGCTATTTAAAAACAGTAAACCTATCACATTAATTGCAGTTTCACATCTATCAATCAGAGGTTCAATGGTCCATAACACTCCATACCCAAAGGTCAAAATCGATAAAGACTTGTTTTCCTTTCTCTCTGTTGTGTAATGACCAGTTAAAATAAAACACGCACAAGATATATATATATATATATATATATATATATATATATATATATATATATATATATATATATATATATATATAGAGAGAGAGAGAGAGAGAGAGAGAGAGAGAGAGAGAGAGAGAGAGAGTTTATTTGACAAAACACGATGACCTAACGCTAAGGAATATAAGATTTCAAAAATATTAATCTAGGTAATACACTGTCATGGGGTGGTAGGTGATTTGAGAGATCTCCCGCACTCCTTGTTATTTTTGATTATCGTTATCCAGATGATTGACCGTGGTTTTATTGCCTGGATCGAGTAAACAGTAAAAAGTATATGAAATGAATGGACGGGATAACAGCGATCTGGGCAGATATATAGAATAGAATAACACGATCCCCCGTATGTAAAGTACAACAATTTAATCATTTCCATCAACAAAATAAAATCGAACATGACATCCCTTTCTCTCAGAAACAAAGTTTCAAAATTATGCGAATTTCAGTTAGCCGTTATGTTATTACTAGAACCAATTTCATCATTTAATCGAGTGACCGATCGAACTCAAGATTGCCGGCATGTCAGCATCCCCTGATGCTTCCGGTCTTTTCCCAAATCATTGCTGGTGATCGGTTGGTGTTTCGGTATTTTTGCCTTCTTCCTCTCTCTTCTAGCCCCTTCGGGTCATCAACCCCATTGGTTTCAGACTGCCTTCTCTCCCACTGTGCAGTCAGGTGTGGAACTATTTCGTTTTTCCTTATGCTTTATCCGCGATTCGCATGTTGATCATCAGAGAATTCCCTCTGTCTCTTCTCTGGATACTGGTCTCTAATAGTTCCAGACCCTCTTGTCCTTTTGACAATTTGTTTAACGAGAGATATTACTTATTAATTTTCTTGGAGTCCCTCAAACCTTTCCCCTTGGCAGAAACACTTGGACTGATTAATTATACAAGGGGAGCTATTTTAAAACCCTGAATTCCGTCTGGGAATACACGCTCCTTCGTTTAGCTTAGCTAATCAGGAGTGCTATTTTACCCGCCACAATCTTTATCAATCCCAACGTAGTCAGAATAATTCTGTCTAGTCCCCCTTTATTAATAACTTCTTGAAAACTATTTTATGGTACCTAATTCAGATGGACTATCATTTCCTAAAATTTTCCCCTGGTACACATCAACTCTGGACATCTAACGACAAAGACCTGGCGTTAACATTGCACTCTTGTCTACTCCTAACTGTTAGTAGTATGAATTTAACAGTACATTGTTTCGTGGTCAGCGTGACACGTACCCATAATTACAATTCGATTCATGCCCCAAGGAGAGCAGCTTTTATTCATCGCAGTCAACAATTTATTGCGAGACTAGCCAAATTTCAATCATTATGGGTACACGCTGACCAAGAAAGAAATTACTGTGAAATTTTTACTACAGACAGATTACACTGTATACAGAGATTATTCCACAAAATTTTGCATAATTACATACACCGATATTAAAGTAACGACTCTACAAATTCAAACTTCATGCCATTGAAAAACAACAGGACATACCGTAGAAGACGTCAATGCATTGAATTTGCCAAGGCAAATTATTTAAAGAGAGAATACTAGACACCGTTTAATCAAACTGCAGAATATAATCAGATTTGTTTGATATTGGGATATTAATCGATTTTCCATGAGGTGGTATAATAATTAAAGATCTTTATACAACTGAGGGGAGGAGTTTGTATTACGCGGATTCTATTTTCAATATATTGGCAGAAAATTCCAACATTGCGAAACACATCTTATGGGATATTAGAGGACACATGATTTTATGCCTCACTAAAACTTCGGTCAGGGGCCAAAATTAATACCTGCCAATAATTCCATTTATAAAAAAATGACATTCTTGTGCAAGATAAATATAAAAAGTGTATACAGTACGCTTACTATAGTACAGTTTACCTGATCTATTTCACATTGGTAAATACATCGAAGCAATAAGGTCCTCTCTGCTGCCCATATAATGTTAAACACCATATCCCTGTTCTCGAGATGTGTTATCCATTGTCAAACACATATTATGGGATATTAATAGACACGTGATTTTATGCATCTCTAAGACTCCAGTCAGGAGCCAAAATTGCATATTTTATGAATATTGCCAAACATGATAAATATAAACTGTGTACAGTTTACTTGTGCAATACAGTTTACCTGATCGATTTCACACAGATAATTATATAGCAGATATAACGTCCTCTATGCTGCCCATGTATGAAAACACTAGTTCTCTGTTCTCGGGATATGCTAGCCATTGTACACATCATTGAAATCGTCATATTGTATGACCTTCTAATCCTCAGTTTAAAAGATAGTTCAAATATTTTATGTCACTTACATTTTTATTGGTTCTAATGAAGTAACTATGTTGACCACAATATTGTTTATGATATTTTGCAAAATGTTTATTAGGCACTTTATATGCCTTTCTTGACACCGTGTATTATATAATAAGACTACTATAGCAGAAACATTTCTATGACGTAATAGTTCATCTATTACTTTTTTATTTCCAGGGATATACAGTGTACGCTTTCCTTGAGATACGTCATGTAATGTATTATTCCTTTGTTGCTTAGATTGTAATCGGTGTGTTTCTAATTGTACGCATTCCTTTCCTTTGAAGAATCGAATTGTAACTCTTTCATGTTCGCAAGAAATATAATACTTGAGTTCCGAGAATATACTTGACGAATCTATTCTGAATTGAATCGTCATGTGATTGTCATTTTGCATCTACGATTTTAAGCCTATATCAAGTTTTTAGGCAGCAGTCAGACTTTACAGGAAGGTTTCGCGTGGTGGTATGGTACGATTTAACTTTGTACTTCAACCGCAAAGTTCAGTATGCAAGTTTCCTGAGGAATAGTATAATAGTTTGTCTAATGGTACATTACGATATGCTCTATAACTTCTTTATGGGAAGAGTTGAATTTCTGTGGGATATGATTTGCAGTTAGTCGGTCCATTCGCAAGATTAATAACTGACTGCCTACCCGACTGGTTTTCAAATGCTGTTAAAACAGGAATTAAGTTGTTATGTATGCGTCGAAGCCTGATGAAAGTTTATTCTCAGTGGATTATGAACAATCATTGCAATCGCAATGTGATTGAAACAAACTATAAGGTGTTGTACGTTCCTGTCCACATTCTTGAGGAAATACATGTTTCCAGAAACCATTCTCTGCTTACAGAAATGATTGCTCATTTCACCACATAATATCATCACTGATTCAATGTTTGTTCCATGGACTTGATTGCTATTAGAAAATGAAAACTGGCGATCTCTCCTTGTAGGTCTGAAATATAAATAGGCGAAGAAAGAAATAAAACTGGCATTTTCCATCAATATGGCGTTTGGAAGACATGCAGAGTTAAAACAGCTCCAGACCTAATGTTGAGTTTGGATTTAGGTCATAAATGACATAGCTTGTAGTATATTCTCCTTTTCAGAAAGCTATAGGATATTGTGTGCAATAACTTTAATTAGTCATCAAGGCATTATTTTAAAATAAAGGGGAATATATTGTTTTAAGTTTTCTCCTAGCAACTACTGGATAAGAAAGTATTGGGCAATTAAATTCTCTGCCACATAATATTGAATTGATGGTTCTGAAAAAATAATGAATAGTAAATACTTGGAGTTTCTTTGAACGGAGTTTCAATCCGAGAGCATCAAAGAATGTATTGCATTTTTGCCTAACAATCTGTAGCCTAAAAAGCCCTTGTCCAAATGTTAAAACTCGTAGAATACTCTTGATAATTGAATAGAATTATTGCTGTTATATACAACTGTGTGAAAATGTATCATCCGCTAGTGAGAAGATATAAATGGCGAAACAATTTTTATGTATTTACATTCCAATATTTTCACATGTGAAAACAAGAGATTTCCCATCGTGTCCTGCAACGTTTGATTATGCGTGCCTACAAAAGTTGTACCTGCAGCAACAAAAACGAGTACTTTGTGAGCTAGAACAAATAAATAGAAATGCCTTATATTTCAGACATGGAAATTATTCTTTGATAAA